>JAHZNB010003723.1:0-29700 GCA_027744295.1 Callyntrura guangdongensis
AAAGTATGTATAATATTCTACTTTTACCCATATTCCCCATCTTGCAAAGCATATATTCACATCATCTCTATCCTTAGCTCCAAAGATGACGACGACGATACTACAGTAAAGTAATATAAGGTTAGTTGTAGATCATCACACGTTGTTCAAGAAAAGCAACATGTCATATTCACAGAGAAAGGATGCATCCTCTCGTTCTTTGCGTGAATATCTCTCTTGAAATTGTGTTATTCCGTATAACTTACTACAACAACGCAACACCAACAGAAACAAAAAAACTCAAAACAAATGTTTTTTCTCCATAATATGAACTGCATCCATGCTTCTTTTTTTGTGGAGTGGAGATGCTACTGCTGTTGCTCATTTTTATCCTCATCGCATTGTCCTTCACATCACCGCCACCATCACATGCCTACATTATACCAAGGCGATTACTTGTTTGCATCCCGCTACCTATACCACTGCCACATTAAATAAAGAGAATAATCTAATGTGGTCGTTGTTATATTAGAAGAGCGAATAGAGCGATAGAAGTTGTTGCATTATAACTAGCGGTGGTGGTAGTAGAGGTAGAGAGTGGCAAGTATAATGGTCATCATCTTTTGCATTTGATACGTACCCAGGTTTTTTTTGTACTTACTACTTGAGCACACGTTTTACTGTGAAAGGATTGAGCTCTCTAGTCGAAAGAGAAAAGAGGAGACGTTTGTTGGGATTAGTGAAATGTTGCTGTTGATCTATACACTGATCATACCAAAGTTGTTCGCTAAATTATCTAAACTAGCATTTTTTTTCAGTTACACTTTTACACGGCTTTAGTGTGTATGAAATAGGCATTCAAAAAATACTACTACTTAATAGAATGCTGCTATTTGACCTGGTTCAAAAAAAATTCTCGAACTTGCTGCAAGTATTCTATAATAGTTTGAGCTAGGAAACATTAAAACACTCCTGGTGGTCGCAACACTGATAGAGAGACGATCGTTGTTATTATACTTGACTAGTGTGCCTGCTTGTGCTGCATTATTTTCTTGAAAGACTTGTACTTCTGGTGAAAGACTGATGCACGAGGTACAAAACTCTCTGCACAACGCAACGTTGGCAATGCCTTTTGCCTTGCATCATCGATACATCACATATCATCTCGCGCGGCACACTAACGCAGTCTTAAAAAAGTACATAAGAGATCAGCAGGATTGGAGTGGAGTCTAGTTAATACATTATAAATATTATGTGCTACAGTTGTTGATGATACGATGATGATTATGACGATGATGATGGTGTTGCATGTTGTGTGCAGTTGTTGTTTATGTGAAGTTTCTTGCTGGTTGCCGTTGTTGTAGTAGTGGTGGTAGCCCAGTAATGCACTATATGCACTCAATTTTTTTCACCACGTTGTTGATACCTCTTTGTTGTCTGCTGTATTTTGTTTTGTGTGTGCGCTCATGAAAAAGGGTTGTTCCTTCCTTGCAATTGTTTTATCGTAAGTGATACCGTGATCAGCAGTAGTAAAACTGCAGCAAAATTTTTGCCGATATCGTTGTTGCATGTGTTTGTGGGTGATCACCATCACTTATCCTCTTGTTAATAACAGTTGATAGCAGTAAATTCTGGTTTTCTTCAGAACAACAGAGAGAAAAAAAGGTATTCGGAAAGGTGACGACAAAACATAATTTTTGTTGTGTCGACAGAGAAATGTGCATAATCAATACTTGTTAGTGGTGTATCTTGCCACATCCCTATCCAAAATCACATGCACACGTTGTTTCTCCTGTTTTTTTAATGTTTAGCAGCATCTTAGGTACAACAATTTTTAAAATATCATATATGTCCGTTTCAACGTGCTGAGCACAATCTTTTGTTTGTCGTTTGCCTGTGAAAGGACCAACGTGCGCTGGGCTGTCAGCAGCAGGTGCTTAATCTAAACGGTGATATATAGAAATCCTCTGGTGTTCAAGACTATAAGGTAGTTTTGGCAAGTGGCTAGGTGATAAAAACAAAAAACAGGCAATTTTACAAACCGCATACAGCACCACGGCACTTTGTCAACTTGTCTTACTGTGTGCGACTTGTTACGTTGTTACTTACCGACTGCATATAACATTCAAGAAGCAGATTGGTATTGGTGATTATATTAATTGTTAATTATTGATGTTAGTTAGAAGTGCCTGACCTTACCTTGAATATTGGGTGATCTTTGAAAAAGCTCGTGAAGGTGTTGACCTAACATAAATAAAAACGTTCATTTATACAGTGATGTAGTATATGGTTTTTGTGAGTTTATCTGGCTCTTGTTCTTTTTGATGAGAGGTTACTTGTTTGGTGGATATCAGTGTAGAAGCTATGTCACGTCGTAGATAGTCTAGGCTGCGTTTACGTATTATACACGTTTTTACAGTTTTTTTGTGGCACTACTGTGATAAGCACAAATAATGATGGAGCTAACAGCCGATAAGGGTGGTGGTTCTGTGAATGGAACGGCTGCCCTTCAGCATCATCATCACCATCCGTTCATGTATCCTACTGATCTCAGGGTGCTAGGCTACGCGGCCGGAGTGGCAGCTTCAGTTTTACCATTACCGCATCACCAGGCGCCGTCGTCCTCATCGTCATCACCTTCTTCCGGACATATTATGAGTCCTCTAAGTCCAACCAATTTGTCTGTCGGGGCCAGTAATGGAAATAACAGCGCTGCTCATACGACAAGCAGCAACAATAACGCACAGGCAGCGTTATCATCTAGCTCACTCATCTCCATTGGGTTTCCCCTTCCAAGGAATTTATTGTTTTCTGAAGAGGTGCTTATTTATTTCTTTTTTATTTGTTTGTTAAATTGCTGTTTTGATTTATGCCGTAATAATACTTATATGTACCCACCTAAAAAACAATTGTGAGGAGTTGATTTGATTTGGATTGGGGAAGGGTTTATGCAGAATAGATGAACATTCGATTTTTGCTGAGCGCGTTATTCAAAATTTAAAAAATACACTTTTTTGCCCAATATATGGTATAGTTGAGTTGTGATCCACAATCATCTAAATCAATTTTATTTCTCTTGCTTTGCGATTTGGTACTAATAACCTTGCAGATATGCTTTTTCTTAAAGACATTCGTTTTGTTTAAAAAAAAGAAAGTTGAATTTAAACACCATTATATTGACCCTCTTTAAACTGGAACAAATCCTGTGTGTAGGCAAATTTCTTAATTATAAAGTTAAGCAGAACATGAGCTGGGGTGTAGTGTAGATGAATAAGGTGCAAATCAAACGAACCTCGTAAAACTGAAATATATGGTGCGCATCATTAACTTGAGAGAAAATAACGAGAAAACATAAAAAGTTCTAGAAGAGAACCACAGTGACATTGATTGCAAATAAAATCTGTCTTTTACTAGTTTTTATCTATTATGCCAGTGCGCTCTAAAACGGAGGAAGATAATGCGATGAAGTGCATTTTAAAGGAATGCAAGCAAACGCACATGCTAGTAACTTTGCTAAAAAGCTGGCAAAAACTTTTCTACAGTTTCAAACGAGAGAAATGTATGAAGTAGCAGAAAGATAATTATCATTATGATGAGCTTGTTTTTTCTTCTCATATGCATTTTAATAAATGTATTTAAATTCGTTGACCATCCTTTGTGAGAAAATGCATGAAATCTTAAATCAGGGAGAGACCAGAGATAAAATGAAAAAAGTGCGTTTAAACTCTTTCGGTGGTGGCAGCCTTGCATAAACATGAACAGGTAGGTTTATACGCTGCACTACTTGCCACCATGTAGTGCGCGTAGTAAATCAATTATGGAGCCAATCAATAGCAAAAAAACTAAACTTTGCTCGTTTTTGGTAAAATATGTTTTTCTATTCACAATTAGTATTAGTTTCATTGAACCACTGCATTGAACTCACTAGATCTGTAAAAGAAAAAAAAAGTAAGAAAAAACTATTCTTTTAAAAGTTCTAATTGGACAAAATGATCCATTCTTTCCGAAAGTAATTAGAGACAAAGCCAAAAAGGTACAACATTAAGTGAGGTAAAAACCGCCTCTTCATTTTGCTACCTCTTTGGTAGTCAACAGCAGGAAAAATGCCGTCCTAGTAGTAGTCCTGGTCTGATAACTTTTCTCGTTGGCCCTATTGCATGTGATGGCGTATGATTAATGAGTATTAATTGACACCATACCTGGTCGTTATATTTGATTTATTCTACGAAACAATGCCAGAGCACGACAGGTTGTTCTCCCAGTATGTTTACTCCTCCATGATGATGAGTATGAATGCTGAATAAAAGAGAGAAATAACTATAGTAAAACGCAGCAACTTGCTACCAGTCGCAGCTATACGCACAGCACCACACACACCTATCTATCTCATCTCTTATAAATTACAAGAAAAAAGTATTTGGCTTCGGTTGTGTAGTGTTTAGTGTGGATGAATGAAATGAAAGACAAGCAATCAACGATCTATACTTGATTTATGAAATAATCAACTTTTCCTTTTACTAGTGCAAAACTTCCAATGAACGGGTTGAAGAGTGTGTGTGCATGTGCGTGTATGTATGTTGTAAACGAGTGGCAACAGGCAATAATAAGAAAATGACGTTTTTTCGTTTTTTTACCAAGTCGGGCTTTGCTTCTTGACGTTTATCTTCTTTCTAGTACTGTATTTACTATATGCCTGCTCATATGCCAATGCTCATTGCTCATGGGTTGCGTTCATATTAACAAGAAACGTCAAGTGGTTGACAGAGTTTCCTCAGATTTGTCGGTTCTTTCGGAGTCAGTTTTTTTACATTTTGCTACATTTTCTTGCAAATTATAAGAACTTTATTTTCTTACGCTTAGAGTAATGGGAAGGTTTACACAAATTTGTTATGACATGCATGACTGTAGTCGTTCGTTAGTGTAGGTACCTGTTTTACTGGTATATAGCATGTGTGTTCGTCGCATTACTCATTTATTTGCCTGTGCCTGGTGTACATTTTTGCAGATTTTACATAAACTCGTACAAATAACTTTGAAGAAGTAAAAAAAAGAACCAAGCTAATCGGTTATGCATGGGATATAGCCAGAAGATAAATCTGCATCTCTTTCCTTTGGCAATCTCAATCTTTGTCAGTCTACCTTGTTGTGGCGTGTGTAGCGTGAGTTCTCTGTGTGCCATTCGAATTCTCTTTTGGTTTCCCCAAAGTTAATAATAAATAACAAGTTACAATGGCGTTTACAAACGAGAATAATATGAAATGAACGAAAAAAATATTCTATACGTTTGATTTTCGATTTATATCTATGCACGCAATGCGGATCTTTAAAAATAGGTTTGATGTACCTTTCCTTGCCAAAGTAGAAAATATAATGTATATGCTGAAAAATATCTACTTTACTCATTTTCTCTGTTACTGGATGCAGTTTAAAGTATTAGTTGTTGTATCACTTGTTTTTGTAATTCAATTCAAAATAGTCTCCTGTTGTATTAAATATTTTTTGAAAAATGTAATATGAAATTCGTGTTTATAATAATTACATGATGTGTTGTAGTTGTTTTGCATTTGTACGTTTCGATGATTAATGCTGGTTGGAGGTGGTGTAAGGCAGGGCGCGTAATAACATGCTTTACCATGATGCACAATGCAATTTACCAGTATCTGAAAAAAGGAAAGACCCAAAAAAGAAGCTGTTGGGGACGGCTAAACCCAAATGCATTTCTTCGTCGTCGTATTTTGCTTCGGCGTCTCTTAATGCTATATTTTTAGGTTGTAGATCTCGCAGCTCAATGCTCCTTCTGCTCAACTACTTCTCCCTCGTTCTCTCTCTCTCTCTCTTTGCACTCTTCTTGCGACGTGGGTTTCTGTTTTGACTCAAAATATTCACCTCCAATTCATCATTAAATACGCAGACCCACGGGCCAATGAAAATATTTTGATTCCATTCCTTTCCATCTTTCCTGAATAAGAAAAACATGAGCGAACTACCAGAATTGAAGGAAAGGGGGGTCGTTTTTTAATCCAAAAAAACTATTTTATGTACTTACCGCTCTCTGCAACTAGTACGTACTTTCCATTGGAGCTGAGAAAAGTTAGCAAGTGTAAAAATTGATCGAACGAAAATATACTTTGTTCACATGTTATATCGGCATGTTGATTTTATGCTTAAAACGTTTTCTTTTCGGCTTGTGTGCTTTGTATGGAGGAACCCCAGAGATGCAAGGATGTACATACGTCTCCTAATATGTACTCCTATTTTGTACCAGAAAAGTGTTTCCACGAACGAACTTAAAACCGTTACGTACATTTACTCACCGAAAAATCGTTCTTGCAACTTTCATGTTATTCTAATACTTTCCCTTTGCTACCATTTTGGTGAAGCTCCAGTTATACCATAAAAACACCGAAATACAAACTGAGCGAACGTCAGTAGTAGTAGTAGTGGCCGGATTGTATTTCCTACATATTGTGTCAGCGGAAGTTTTAAGTGCAAAGGTCTTTTGCCTTTCATGTTATTTAATTCCAATTTTTCATATATACCCACTTTACTGTTCATTTCATGCTGCAACGTTTAATCTTGCGCTAGGTGCAATTAAATCGCAGTTACCATCAATGCCAATCAAATTTGTATTTAGGTAACAAGGGTTCATTTTATGTAGTAATAAAGTCATAAATAGTTTCCCGCTGGTTATTGCTCTACAGCAGAAAGAAACCTATAATATCTCTAAATATCTAGTGGTGATAGCAGTAGTAGGTATATGTTTTTCCCATAAACAGACATGCTGACGTAATACAATGAAATGCCACGTTGTCTCGTAAAAGCATGACAATAAATTTGCTTTCTTTTTATGCTTTCCTCGATGTCGTGTAACGGGTCCGTTGTAATAGATATCTGATAAATGTGCAATACCAAGATGAGAGAAAGCCGGTCAGTTTATAGAAACACTTTATTTAAAATCGCCAAATGACATGATTTGCTCCTTTTCTTGCCTTGACACGAGAATGGCTTAGTTGTACGGTGTCGATAAGTTTTTGGTCTGACTACACGTCCTCAAAGAAGAAAGTTGTACTATCCTTTATCCCTTTGTCCGACACGACACGTAGCAAGTTAATACTTTAGTGCAATGGCTGCATTAAACTACCGTTCCCTTTGACCATTCTAAAGTAGATACCAAACTTTTTACGTCTAGACGAACCAAAACTTACAATATAAGACTGGACGAAGGAATTTTGGCAATTTTCTCTTGCAATCCCGGGTAGTAACATACCACATTGTAATAAATGGCTCGAATGAAGTGTTTCTATAATAGATTTACTACCTTGGTATTTAGCATACGTGTAACACTAAAATGTAAAAGTTTATTAATGTAGCTTTGTTTTTTTTACACTGGCTACGTGCCACTATAAATGATTGCCAAAGACATGCCGAGCATTTTTAAAAGCGTTTTTAATAATGTTGCATTTTTTCATTGGCCATTCAGTGCTTTATGCTCATCGTGTCGTTGTTCAAGCAGGAACATGAAATGTACTTACTTTGACTACATACCTATGAGTGGTGTTTTGGATGACTAGAAAAAATAGCATTTTTTATCTAAGCTTTTCATCCTATTTTACCTTGACTTTTTTTGACAGATTTCCTAAAAGGCTACCTTGTGTTTTTTTCTATTAAACGACTCAAGACCGGTTTACACTAGCGCACAACAACATGTAAATATTCGTGAAAATGTTGTATTTACTAGTCCACCATAATTCTAACGTTCTGACATGAGACAAAAGGCACCTAAGAACCTAAGCAATAGTGCATCTAAATGAATGTGTATGTGATTTTGTTGCTGCACTGCTAAAATACTCGTGTATCAATACCTGAATTCACAATTGCAGATGTTTTAAACGTTTAACTTGTTAAGGAAGGTTAAGAAAGTAGAAAATTTTCATTGTGTTGGTGCAAGATCTGTTCCTAGAAGAGCTGGTCAATACGTGGCTCGCATACGACACACAGCTATAACTTATTATAACGGTTCATGTACTCAAAGAGGTAAACTGCTCACGGATGGTATCGGTGTTCCAAAGGATTACCTCACGTTAAGCATTATGGAATTCCGGTGATTAATACTCTTATCATTTATGCCGTTGGCTGAAACTACACAGGTAAAAAAGTTTTCAACTTCAAACATTGTTCCCTCCAAATTGCGTGTGGTAATATCATGTTCGAGTATATTTTATAGGCAATTCTGATATGTCTACAGTATTCATAAAACGAGACCGAGCTGATAACAAAAATTCATAATTTTTCGAACAGGAAAAATATTTCTGCAAATATGAAAATTGTAGTGTCAATACGAAGAAATGGATGTGATTTTTATCGAAATGCCCTTAATCCATTTTTTTCACTGGTTTACGATCTTAACTACATGTTTGCATGTTGAGAAGAAAAAAAATATCAACTGCGTCAACTTTTTTTTTCGTTCTTCGTCGTCGCAGATGCTTTCACAAATTGAATTAAAACTTTTAGGTAAAAGCAATTGTTGTAGGCGGAAAACTGTTCGAATGAGCTAGTAAATTTTGCAAAGTTCTTTGCAATCAATATCTTTTATACTACTGTATTTTATTACATTTTGACAAGGTACAAAACAAATAATCTGTGGTAAAAATCTTTCTAAGAATTTTTTCTCTTAAACCAAGCTGTACTACTGGTGCGCTGCGGTGTGTTCTACGTTTCGCGACACATTTGCATTGCATATAAAAATGTTTAAATACGCCACCACGCAGGAGTCAATCCTGATAAACGTGTAGTGCAGTAACCTCAAAAATTACTTGGTGAACTTAAAATCCTTCTTCTGTACAACCAAAACTACAACATACTTAGAAAGCAATTAAATAAATAGTACTATTAAAGCCGTTAAATCGAAAAATATAAACAAAAATGCTAAAAATCAGACCTTGCATATTACAACACAAGAGGAGAAAAACAACGCTCCGTGAAGTATATGGAGTTGCTCAGGATGATCAAATTGTAAAAACATTTTTTCAGCTTTATGGATATAAAAGCCATTGACTAGAGAAACTACCTGTCACCTATAGATGTGTACTTGCGTACCTATTATAATTAGGCATCACGTGTAAATGATAGTTATAGTTATGTGCAAGCCAAAAAAGTTGTACATGTAGAGAGCCCTTCTCCAATAATGATACTCTCTCCCCAAACCACCACCACTACGTTACCAAGAGGTACGTACGTGTACGGTTTGGATGAGTTGAATTTAAGTAAAAAGAAAGCATGTATTCCTTTCAATTCGTCTTGCTACACCGGGCAAACATAATCTGTTGACGATGACATCAATCCCTCAGATCATCGGATTATGGTATAAGAATCCGCGCATACATATAGGAATGAACATTATATAGGAAACGATGACACGTACACAATATCTACATATGCAAGCATTACAAAATCCTCTGTTAGTTTACATATATATTCGTAACAGCATAAACAAGTCCATTAATAGCGTTTACAATAAAACATTTTTGCGTCGAGATGGTGTTTATAAAACCCAAGAAATATTTTTGTTGAGACCGAAGGGCATAAAAATATTTATAGAACCACAACTAAACAGGAACGCAAGTTGCAATGAGAAGCAATTTTGAAAAAAAATGTTTATGTACCTGCGCGTAACTTTTTTACGATATGGTTCATTTAAGCTTTGAAGTACTCTGATGGCAGTGATCGTATGGGCAGCAGAAAAGAGAGAAAAGGAAGACAGGTTGAAAGCGATTTTGTGGCGTTTTTTCGAGAAAAATGCTATTCTCTCTCTCCCCCTCCATCTTTACTTAACGCATGTCCACATCTTAACTATTGCACTACAGATCTTACATGCAGCATTCATATGAATGCAAGGGATGATGATACATGGAGCCAACTTTTGTGCTGTGCAGTAGTCACGTATAATATTGAACCAAGATAGCTTTATAATTGGAAGGCATTCTCTCATTTAAGGCATCATCATCATAACATGCTTGCTGGTCTTGTATGCATATTATTATTGGCTTGTAGTAGTAAGTCAGCGGTGTTGGTGTACTTTACACGATATTTTATTATCCACTCATTCATACAGTTGTAAAAGTTGTATCAGGTATATATGCACTGGCAGATAATATTATGAATCATTCTTGCATCATCATCGAGATGATTATGGTGAAAATTATGTGGGGACGTGTTAAAACGCTGTTATTGGGGGAACATTCTTTGCAGAAACAACAAAAGTAACAACGGGTTCAGAATAAGTAATATTTCGACTTTCGGCAAAATACCCTTTAGAAAGATGCAAGCGCAAGGCCAGTGCGTACCTATCTATTTATCATTCATAATATGCCGAAAAGACGTTTCTTGTAAACCGTACGAACCGCCGACTAATGTCACTGCGTATTCTCTAAAAAGGAATCACATCATGAGTAAAATATTCCTGTAGTATCACATTAGCATCTCTCAGGACGTACCGACTCTGATGGACTCTTTTAGACTGTTATTTTGTTTTAGAGCTACCCGTCTTGACAGTACTGTTCTAAGCCAATGTATATATTTCTATAAATTCGTTGCTGACGTAATTTTCCCTCCGTTTTGTGCAGAGATATTCGGAAAATGAGAAATGGCTTTGTTTCGCTTTTGTTTTTACATAAATGCAGAAAGTGGAGTAAGACATTCTAGATTTTAACCGATAATGGGACTAGTTTCTGTAATTTATGCTTCACTATATCCAGTGTGGGATCCTGTGTATCCATTCGGAGATTTTGGTCGGAAAGGAATTCTAACCTGATAAAGTCACATATGGAACGAATGGTAGTAGAAGTACGAGCAGTAAAACAAATTTTACTACCGGTGATAAAAATTACTCCACAAAGCATAGTGGTACAGGCAACAGAGAAGATCACGGTTCCCACAATGGCGAAGCATCAGCAGCAGCAGGGGATGCTCAGTTAATGCAGTGGATGTCGGCTGTCATGGCTGAGCATATTAATCATCATACCGCTGTTGATGGGGTTCATTATGCTTGGAACGGTGGAACTGACGCTGTCGAGGTATGTTCTTTACATGATTCACGGATTAGTAAAATCCTGGCACCTACCTCATCTTCCACAACAACGTTGATGAATAGTGTAGTCTTCCTTTATGCTACCTTAAAAATTAAAATGCTCGACGATTAAGAGAAAATGAGCGTTGATTCCATTAGCAATCAATCCACCAGGCACCACCGATACAAACTAGTCGTTGTTGTTGTTACACCATAATGCATGCTGTCCTTCAAGAAAAGTTAATGAAAGTTATAGAATATATCTGCCTGGCCTTGGTATACGGTATACTGGTGTTAGTTTGTGAAAGAGTTTGTTACACAATGCCGTGTAACAGCAGTATTTTTTTGAATTGCTATGCAGTATTGTTGCTCTCTTTTTACTTTGAAATAGCCGAATGGTTTGTTTACAACACCCAATTTTTCTTTAGCGGATTTGAATTAGATGCCCGTTGAATGTATTTTTAACTCGTATATAAAGGCTCTTTGGATGTCGTGCAAAGTGAAATTGTTGTGAATAATGTAATATTGAAACTACAATAAATGATTTTTCTATTAACTAAAAGTTTGTAGACAGAAATGAGAAAATTTCAAGTATGCAATTATTCTTGATTAGTTATACAATTTACTTATTTTGCTTAAAAGCGTTCAGTATTTAGTTAGTATGTATTTTAGCATGTTTTGGTCCTGTCACGTACTCGCTGATCATATTTACCAAAATGTAAAATGTCGCTGTAAGTTTTAAGGATTTTGATATTTTTTGTAAAATTTCATTGCACCATCTTTGCTGTGAGTGCACGCTAAATGAACCTGCCCAAGGAAATCGGGTAGATAAGGTTGTTCTAATTTATCCCCTGAAATTCGATAACATATTTTGTAATATGTTTATATTTTTTTAATAGATTCGTAAAAAGCTATAATTAGTAACTAGATAGTACTTTAAGAAATAAACATATTTATGCACAAATCAACAAATGTGTTCAAGATGTATACACGCCTGGAGAGGTAAATACTGTTTAATTACACACAAAATTAATCCTTTATTTACAACCCATAAAATTTTGTCGTGAGAGAGACATCAAAATAGAGTTTCTAGAGGTTTTATGCGTTTATATCACAGCGGTGTTTGTAATGTGAAATGCAATGCATGAAACCAATGAAGCGTTTTATTCACACGTAACTTTCATTTGCATTCGATGTCTTGCGTTTTTGTGTACAAGTACTTTTATAAATGTGTATTATAACTATAACAAATCTTTATCTTTTACACATTTTCATTCATATGTGTACATACTCCTGCTGTTTTCGTTTTTATGATGGCAATAAGCTTTCTCCCCCATCGGATGTTCAAATTTTCTTGGCACATAAGTTTTGTGGTATTGAATTTCGAAGCGTTTTAAAGCACATGTGGCAACTCAGATCTGTGTCGTTTTTTGTCAGCAACAGCGCCTCTGCAGATTAGATGTGTTTTTTTTTGTGCGATGATAAGTATCAATGTATGTATGTATTAAATTCTAGATCAAAGTTGAAGTTGAAATGACGACTGTGTAAAGAAGAGATTTGAAATATCATAATTAAGTCGTGATGTTTTCTAACACGTTGTAAATTAAGTCATTACAGTTCGTTTTTCTTTTACAGGGTTTGGTCATTCATAAAGTGAAAATTAAGTTGTGCACTTGTTATTATTGCTTATAGCTTGCTTATGCACATATGCTGGTATTATCTATGAAAGGCGTGAAGTAATAATTATCTTTTTTTTTATTTTGTAGGGTAAATTGAATTCACCTGAAAGTCATCATCACAACTCGCTAAAATCCGGTAAGTGTTGACGATCAGAGATCGACACCTAACTATTATAATTGATAATAATACCTATTTATTTGCATCATAATGATTTGGTGGATAAACGACTTTTTATACTCACACTACGTGATGGCAAACATAAAATAAAATCATACATCAGATGATAATTTTGATTGCCTAGTTGATTTGACGAAAGTTTGTCTTGTGGCATGCGTAAATTTAAATAATATACATAAAACATAATATAATGGCTGTTGTGTGAGAGGATCGAATAACCACACATAGGTAGGCAAACACACAGTTTTATGCAGATGTAACGGTTGAAAATGAACAATTACCGTGACTTTCTTGACTGTTGAATCTAGTATTAGCAAACCAAAACACAAAATTGACTACTAGGACTGGTAAGAGTATTTGGGGCTGGGATATTCACATAGGTACTACCTGCAATGTACCTATTCGCTGTTTTTTCTGAAGAATATGTAGTATAACATTATTGTATACAACTACAAGCACAGATCACGCACGGACGAACAACCAGTTGTTGTTTTCTATTATGTATGCTCTTTTAGAAGAGTTTACTTGAATTCCTTTCGCAAAATCGAAAATATCTCTAGCAGAGTACAACGACGTATGCTATAAGTTGTATTTTTTTCAAAAAGACCAACTGTGTCACTTTATTGCAAACTTAACATGATGTCTATGATCAATGGTCCTTTAAAAATGTTAAATTAAAGATGTATTGTATGCAGATATATATAGGTAGTCGACGATAACCATTGGTTTGCAAGTTTACAACTTGAAGTCTGATTAGTTTATTATGGTTTAGAGATGTGGTTACAAATCTTGCAATTTGGAAAACTTGCAACGGATAAGTTGATAATATGTATGCAATTAAGAATGGAGATTTGGATGAAAGTTAAGGAGAATATCTAAAGTTATTATATCTCGGGACTTAGCCTACATAGTGTCTTGTTAACCTTAAATTATCAGCAATGTATATATGTAACATGCTGTAGAAGAAAATATTTTTGTCTTGGCTAAGTTTGGCGTTGACGAATTGATTATGAAAGAGGGATTTAAATGGGCGTACCAACCAAGCATCTCATCATCAAGACAGACGATTGAAATTGACGATGAAAAAGATTGTATTGAAAATATACCTTCAAATTATATATTGAAAAATAAGTCAAATGTAGTTCTCAAAGAACCATGTATCCTGTTCTGTTTTGCAGAAAATCATTCGTTTTGGTTTTTCACCTCATTTGACAAGAGGGGACAGCGTCTTTGTCTTATCATTTGAAAAGCGGCCGACTGCGGCCACAACAGTCGATGATGTTGCTTGTTGTACTGGATTCTCATTCGATTTTCAGCTTTCATTTTTAAACGAGTGTATAGTGTGTATAGGTAAGCATTGTAGAAGTTGCGAACTGATTTGATGCGCCCACTAAATAATTGTGTTTTCATTAGGCATGTAATGATCGGCAGAATTTCGAGATTTAAGTAGGATTTTAATATGCAGGATTGTTAGTTTAGATAACAGGGCTACTTGTTACAGTTGTAGACACCACAATGATGTGGTTTATCATCAGTAGCATGATTACGTTTAATACGGTTACTTTTAAGTGGTATGTTTGTAATATTTACTTGTGGTGTGTTTATGTAAACACTGCGTGTATTTCTCACAGTTGACCCAACATCGCCAACTTTACCAAATCTTTACGGTGCACCCCGATCGAATACATCGGGATCTTCTATTTCGTCTTCACCTCCAAGTTCAGCAGGACTAGTTGTACCACAACCATTGTCTAGTGGACAAGGCAATAATACCAAACCCTCCCACAACTCCAGTATCATATTTTTCTTTAATTTTCTAATGTATAAAGACATATCTGGGCGGAATAGCCATCATTGCTGTTTCTGGAGACGGTTCATAACAAAACAACAAGTACGGAGAAAACTGAAAGTGGCATGTTGCTTATTTGCGCCTTATCTACGCATCACATCACGCTGTAAGTGGAAATGAAAATGATGAATGATGAGTATGGCTGTAAATGCTCAGACGATTTTAAACAAATTCCGTATTTCATAAGTTCCACAAATGCATTTTTGTATTATTTTGAATCTAACTTAATTTACAAATAGTAGTTTGAGCAATTTACAATATTGCATTAAAGTTACGATAACACTTTCATATTTGCCAGGATTATCAAATATGACCCTCGGAACTTTCATGCTAATAATGACTAATGACTGCGCTACATGTTTCAACAAAGTTAACCTGTCAAGTTGCTTAAATGATAGTTTAAACTTTCATACGTTTCTGCCACAGTATTTTATGCGTCCTGCCATAAGGCAACAAGGCGTCACCGAAATTAACTTTAGTACCTAATGTACATCGCACAAGAAGTAAAGAGAAATTATATATTTCAACGTGGGCTATGAGAATTACATCGGCAGCGTACGTTATGGTAGGTATCAAACTTACCTACCTTATTACCTCTATCCTAACAAACCACTTTTACGTGTGTCTCTTCTCTTGTACGAGTACTTGATATCGTGATCTCTCATTCACCTAATGGACAAAAAATACACGCAGCCAAAAAACGATCCTAAAGCATGTGGTTAGAATAAGGGCATGTGAAGTGTAAAGAAATCTGAGGCAATTAATTTAATTGTAATGAGGAGTATTGCTGCAGAATAAAGATGTACACTTACAAAATACGCTGCCATTAACTATACAACATCCTTGGCCATTATTACTGAAACCTTTGTATAAAACTAGGAAATACTGCTGTGGTGGGAATCTAACGAAAACCTGAAACCGTGCTGTATCAGGGGCAGGCAGGCATTGCATTCAGTGTCAGTTTACTTTCGATATCTCGGTTGACTGGATGAATGCAGCATAATTTAGTTGATTGTATACCTACATGTTAGGTTTTATTTCCACTTTCTTTGTAATGAAATGTCTGACGTAATATCAAAATGTAATAGAAAGTAATAACAATAATAATCACATATCTACGCTGACTTACTGGCTCTTTTCTGCATGGTCATTAAAATTGGTACTCCTGTCCTGTCGACGCGGCACCCCGTACAGTGGTTTTTAAGTGATGACGTCGGCTAGCTCGACTCTGTACTTAAAATCTTTAAAATTAAAAAAAAATCCTTTCTGTATAGCTTAATAAGATCAAATAGAATTGACTCATTCATTGTATTTCTATTTAATTTTTTAACTAAATTATGCGTGTACATCCATCATAAAAGAAATCTACTACTATTTAGCCAGTAGCTGATCGTGGTTGGTGTCTGTTTTTACAATGTTTTCACTAATGCGTGAATTTAATTAACTCAATTTTAGATTCACCTGATGTCATTTTCTGTCTTCTGCCCGTAACATTTAATGTACACTGTTGTGCTTTCTCTTTCAGATGAAATAGCATGTATGGTGCACGACAATCGGGTGAACAGTTGTAACTTATAAGTAGAGTGACTATTATTTGTGACGATGGACTTCAGTATGGAGTAAAATTTGCTAGTTTTACCCTTTTACCTACTTTATTTTTTGCATTACAAAACCATGCAGTCCATTCGCAGATCGCGTGGGATAAAATTTTAAGTGACGTTGTGCAATTATCGCTAAAATTAAAAAAATCTTTATGTTCATAATGCTTTAATGTTGTGACCAGGAATTTGTATGGGTGTTTTACATTAGTGCTCTTTGTATTGTTTTAGGCAAAGGCAAATTAAGGTGGGTACGCAGATAGGAAGATAGCCTCAAGACAGTTTTTTTAAATTATAGTGATTTTTTGTTTGAAATTGTGACTAAATCGTAGTTGACGAATTTTTTTAAAAAATTGTTGATTCATCAAAGTAGAATTATTTATAATGATATAACCAAGAACTATAGCACTTGCATTTTCAAAGGAAATGAAAATTATTTTTAAGTTAATTTCGTCACAGGTCCATTTATCGTTTTAAATATGCTTCTTGTCATTATTTTAAACCACTGCTGGAGGTTAGTAGTGTGAACTATAATTCGCCAATGGAACATGTTGCCAAACAGTTGTAGAAATGCTGGAAAAAATAAGAAAAGATTAAAATATGAGGTTGTCAACTTTTTTACCAATGCAAATGTAAATACATTTTTACTTATCTTAATACAATAAAAATCTTTGGCTAGATAAAAGAACGAAAATTAGAAGGCAGGGGCGAGAGACATTACTTTATTCACAAGTTTTTCAATCACTTTCTTGCGCGTACGAGTAAGTTGGCCAACCTTCTCTAAGCACACTCTTGGCGACTTTTTGAAGTGCTTTGTAGTAGTAGTTGTAGTAGATATTTGGCTGGAGAGGCAAATCATAGAAGGATAAAAAAAGAGATTTGGCAAATGGCAAGTACACATGATTGCTTATCGGGAAAATGTGTAGTCCATTGTTTAAAGTTTAAATGCCCATTTTACGTGTTTATTGCCTCTATTATAAATTCTACGAATCCGTAACCTAATTATTCTTTTCGTCAGCAGTGTTACATTTTCGGAAGCCAAAGGGGTTGGCATTTGTGACATTGCAAAATGTAATCCATGCATTGTAATTACTTGATTGCATGCAACGTGTAATTAAAAACGTCTTTTCATCTGAGTAATCAAAAGTGTGTGTAAAATATCGTATGCTAAATGTAAATAGGTA
Organism: Callyntrura guangdongensis; assembly: GCA_027744295.1. Lineage (NCBI taxonomy): Eukaryota > Metazoa > Arthropoda > Collembola > Entomobryomorpha > Paronellidae > Callyntrura > Callyntrura guangdongensis. The sequence continues at coordinate 17,533 of JAHZNB010003723.1, forward strand.
TATACATGCATTATCATTTATGCGTATGGACCGACGTTTTTTATAAAAAATGATTTTAGCGCTGCGTTTTTTCGCCACGTTAAAACTCGGAAGCATAAATTGTTTTGGAGAGTTACAAAACAAAGCTTTTTGTTGTGTCTTCAGATATACAGTTTTTTAAAAGGAGTTTCACCATTTTTTTTCTCGTGGTAAACATGTTTCTTTTTTAAATGTCGTTTGGAGAAAACAGGAAAAAAGAGGATATAATATATTACTTCCATTTAAAAATACCATATATCACAATTTTACTATTTATTTATAGAATACTTAAAGCCACTAAAGCAAAACTTAACACAGCGTGTTCTGTCAGTGGTTGTGACCTGAACCTACTTTTTACTCGATTTAAAACTTCCTTGACTGGTCTGGAAAAATACATTGCAAATTAAATACCCACATAGGTACTGTACCCACCCATGTAGCATTATGCATGGTTTTTCTCACAAAAGTCCCGATTGTTTTCTCATGTTGTAACATGAATTGAAAATTGCAATCTTGATTCTGTTTGCTGCAATGGTACTGCATTTCACTCATTTAAATTTACATTTGGCAAATGTGTAGGTAAATCACGTAACAGAATATCTGTTTCATCCCACCACCACCACCACCATAAAAACATTAGTAATAATAATGGTATATCCGTACGAAGACAAATGAGCTGGCCTTTACTGTCGTTAGAATCGCATTAGTCCAATAATGACCTTGTTACTTAAACTTTTTTGTGGGAGCGTACAATTTTTTCTGCGACAACGGTTCATATGCTCCTTGTTCAATGTTGAATGGTACAAAAGCTATATGCCAGCGTCTAGGATATTGATGCACTAACTTACTTTTACTACTTAATATGGGTTAATGTAGTGTTGGGTTTGTTCGTTCATGAATATGTGTTGTACGAATGTGTTGAGTGTGTCTTGTCTAACATGTAAAAAACTTCACAACATAATCAAGCAGTAAGTGTAATTCTGAAAATGACGATTAACATAACATGGATTCACCTATTTTGTTACATATATCGTCGTGTGCGGAGCGAAAACCAAAGCTAAATGAGAATGAGACGTTTATATTGTTGAAGGAAAGTGACCAAAATGAGAAGCTCTCACTCACTCTACGCTAAAGGGGAGATAGCTGTATGGTTTAATCCATAAATACGTCCCATGAAACGTTTATTTCAGTGATTATTTGTGCAGCTTCTAATTCACAGTATTATAACCACTTGGAAATAAATAAATTTACTTTAGGTTTAGTTGATGTTGTTGAATTATTACCGCTCATTACATCATGTCAAGTAAAAAAATGATGATGCTTGGAGTGGTGTGTACATGTACAACACGCATACTTGCTCATTCCCTAGTTCACATTACATACAGCATACTATGCAGAAACTCAAAACAAAAGACTAATTTGTACTCACTTGGCCTTAAAGGAAAAATACTGAACAGTCATGGTGTAATTTGTGATGGATTGCCTGATTTTATGATTCCAATGAAAGCGCGTATGACATTCATTCATGTAAAACACTACTGATGATGATTACATGAAAGATGGAGGCGATATTGCATAAAAATCTTTACGTGTGATGCTCATTAATATAACACGTATACATGTAAGTGCAGAATACGGACATATGAAAAGTGGAATTTTTTTCAAAAAAATGTGGTATCCCATAATCCCATCACGGTTTGGTTGTACAGCGACGGACGGGATGGATTCTCAGAGTTACGGAAACAACTTCACTCTGTTCTTGACCGTCTCTTTCTGTCTCACTGACTGACTGTAAATACGCTACGGTCTGAGCTGTTGCAAATTATTATACACACTGATAATTATTGCTACTTTTGCTGTATAACCAAACACTTTTATATATTGTACGTGTGTGCATAAAACATTTATTTGCAGTCCCATATTAAGACGATATGGAGACTTGGTACTTCTCAGTATACCACCGCGTAAGAAATGAGTGATTCACGAGTAATAAATCGTGAGAATTGCAAAGTGTTTTTTGACTGCTTCGAAAAGACTAGGAAGTTTACTGCCTCGCTAGGTCCGCTTTAAAAACGTCTTAAAACAAAAAGCGTTTTTGTCCTTGCTTATTCTATTTCGTTCTTTTTTCTACTCCCTCTTCGACTTGACGATAATGATGATGGCAAGGTAAAATTCACTTCACGATGTGATTACCTTTGTACTAAACAATGATTTGAACTGGCAATCAATCAATGTTGATTCATATAAGCTTCTCCTTATATGGTCTCATGAGTTTTAAGAGTGGCTAAATGTGACTCGTGGCTAACTTAATTTGTGCACAGGGAGACGAAATGAGACTTTGCTTTCATGCATGCAGGCAGACATATAGAAGAACCTTTAATAGGCTCTATTCATGCTCGTTGAACATGCTATTAGTGCAATTATTATTATTGTTGTGCTGTGTTGTTACTGCGATTGTACGAAGCCAGCAATGGGCCGCGTGATGTAATGTAACAAGCTGGGCATTTCAAATCGTTACTGGTATGAGCATCACAAGTGCAAATATTTTGTTCCATTGGCAGCTTTTATTCCATTTATTAAAGACAAGAGAAACGCATTAAGTGTTTGATTTGCGATGTATTTACTATGTATACGGACGTAAATATACTCTGATACTCATATATACATATTATGTTTATCAAGTTCTGTGGAAAATGTATATGCATAGATGCACATGGGTGTTCATGAAAATTAAAGTTTGCCATTATTGAATTGGCCGTATTAAATCGGATTTTCTCTGCGTGGTATAGAGAGGCGTAGCATGTACAGCATGTGTGTGTGTGTGGAGTGATGAACAAATTAAATTGGTTTGAAAGCCTTGACAGTCTGAAAATGCTAAAAAGACGTACACACAAACATCTTGAGTTAAATATTTACAAAGCAATATATCACGCAATTCCAAATTTACCGGAAGTGCTTGGTCAAATTGAACTCATTACAGGGCACCGTTGATTAATGAAAGATAATTTCTTTATTCGTTTGTCGTGACGTAACGCATTTTCTCACGTTGCTTTATGAGGATAATAATTATGACGAGAGTATAGGTTGGATAAACTGTGAGGCTCTCCCTCTCTCTCTCTCTCTCTCTCTGGATGTTAACTGAATTTGGAAACTGCTTCACCTTGGATAATGAAACACTATTTATTATTTTAACACTACTGTTGTGTACTCCAAACCACTATATATTATAACTATAACACTTATAGATTACCTACACCCTCGTTTGCTTTTACAGCAGTTAATTGCCTATCACGTTGCAAAATGCTTATTATGTTTTGTGCGTGAGTGTTTCTTATTACAAGAAAAACAAAATTTTAAACAGCCTTCATACTTTACTGTGGTAAAATCGTACACTATAGTCGTCAAGCGAGTCAGTCAATACCTGTAGCAGTGAACCCATTTGTACACTCTTGACTGCTTTTTCTGTAAAGATGCCATGTTTTAGAATTAGAATGCTATTGCTAACTACTACGTACATTATGATGACCACCTGTCAGGTTGGAATGGTATTTACATGCGAGCACGAATATGAATATATAGTTATATGACATGACTCATAATTAAAAATAAAATAAGATCAACCCTCACCAACAAAAGAGAGTACTCTTTGACATTGATGTAAACAGGCTCATGCAATGCCTGCTATAGGGAAGAAGGATTGATACGAAAGGGTGTGTGCGTTTTTATTTCATTTCAGGAGTTTTGCCACTGTTGACTGTGTAAAAAATTGTTCCAGCTTAAGAACTGTCCTTGTAGTGTGGTACATTTGTACAACCTGTCATTTCATCATGTTCCTGTTTGTTGTGTGCGAAACATGACGAATTCTCTAAATCAACATTGACTTTTGTCTCGAGAGAAGAATGCAATATCTCGTAACAGTTGATTTCGTGCACAATTATTAACCATGTCCAGACATATATTCTTCATTCAAGTGTGATTTTACGATGCGAATGTTATGAATGTAAAATGTTATATTTTTACTTTCCCATGTTGTCATATTTGGAATTGCCTGATGCGCGTTTATTTGTATGTAGGTACATAGGTATGTTACATGTTACATATGTAGGTAGGTCGTATAATCCTGGACAAATTTTCAAGTACCTTACCTTGCAATATTTTTGCTGACCAACAAATTGGAACCAAGTTGTAATAAATTAGTAAACTAGTAAGTAGACGGAGATGACACGGTAAAGTGTACTAGGGTGGAATAAAAATTTGTTAATGTTTCGACCGCTTTTAATGCTGTGGTGGGTGACCTGTCCCGTCCAGTTCCATCATCTTCTGAGATTTGATCTAAAATTCTACTCATTATTAATACAGTCTGTATGATGCTCCATTAGTAAAAGCTGCATACGTGCTTAATAAAAATACTTATTAAATACGAAAATTTGCATTATTTACAATTTACAAGTGAATATCGATACTCTTCGACATGTGAAATGTAAGGGTTCAACAAAAATCCTGTTTTATGACGGTGATGCATCTGTGAATTGAATTTTAATCAATTCGCATTTTCCCTGTTGTCCATGTACGTCTGCATAGGTTGCAAAGTCAAAAAAGAACGTTGCGCAAGAATAATCTTCCTTGACTTACCAAGCATCACCACGGTCATGAAATTAAAATATCGCCTTTCATTTGACTCATCTTTAATATTAATATACCTTGTTCGTTGAATCGTACACGTTCACGAGTTTAAAAGACAATTTGTAAAAAAAACTCTTCTACGATGGCGTCATGCCATTAGGCCACAGTGCTAAGCTTGCTCCGGCCACACGATCATCATGCTGCACTTTACCTCTTATAACATCTGCTATAACAGCAAAAACCACATTTATTGGAGAAAGGAATGTTTACAGATGAAAATCAATTTTTGCAGATAACTTGTAAAGTCAAAATGCGCACCACAACAAGCTTGAGCTCTGGGCTCCTGAAAACTTACCCATATATAATGCAATTTAATGTTTAGCATTTCGTCCTGTTCTGAAAAGGTGTTATAACAGTGTTTGTATCGTAAATCATTTTCTTTGATTGACTAGATTTCACATTTTACACATTGGTAGTTGCATCACACGGCGTACGTAGCCAGGCCGTCAGCTAGCACTCCATCGATGTCTCAAATAAGAATATTATACAGTAACCATTAAACTTTGTAAAATTTGTTCAAATGGACAACGATTTTTAGTCAGCATCAGTTGTGTAACAGGTTACGTTACATGAAACCAATCAAAATTAAAGAAATGTAAAGTGCGCTGCTTTTACCGTATGAAAAGTAGATAATAAAATGAATCCACATAGTTTATAGCTGTTTTCATATGCACGATACGGGTATAAACATTTATACCTACTTATGCGTAAGTGTAATTTTGCTGGGAGTTCCTTCTTCCTCGAAACACCACATCAAAGAGACTTTCTGAAAATCCAGAAAATATTATTACTTTGCTGTTTTTTTGCCTACAGCAAAACCATTCACTTGATCGTCTCTCTTTCTCTCTCTTATCTGGGCAATTTCTTACAGCCCGTGAGTGGGTCAGAAGAAGTCAGTTTTTTTTATTGTGCGGTAATACGGCTTGGCATACGATATGTTATGTAAAGATAAACGTTTGTGAGTTGAATATCAAATTCAATTACTGGCATATAATTAGGTGCTTGGACGATTACGATTACCATCAATTCATAACAAGCATGAGTTTTTTTTTCGTTTTACAGCCTGTGTAAAGAAAAAAATAAAAGCATTGCGAGAGTTGAGTTAAAAGATAGCACACATACCATACCAAAAATAATGGCTATCATTATTGTGCGAATGATAAAGAAAGGAAGAGACTATATAGTAGTGAGGCTGCTTCTGTTAGTTGGCGATAAACGATGTTGTTCAAATCAAATACATATTGTAGACATACTTACTCGAAATTTTTTTTCCATCTATACGAATCTTTTAAATGTCTGAAAAATTGTAGTTAAACACATGTCGTTGTTTCACATTACTCTCAAATTCTCAATTCATGTTACCCCTCTCTGTCCAAAATCTAGAGTTGGAGTTCCCTAAAATTGTATAGTAGACATGCTTTGCTTTACTTACACACACAAGGGGTTGTCAGTAGGCGGCGCATCCTTACGGATGCCATTAGAACTGATAGCAGTAGGTGACTGGAAGCGTTAAACGGGGTCATTTAGAAAATTTTAGTTAAAAATCATTTTGAGGGCACAAGAAAAGAAACATGATCATTGCAGCAAATTAATATGATAAAGTAAAAAACCTGTACTTCACTCGCATTACCTATATACTTTACCATACGTCAATATGAAATGGTTTGAAGCGCGAGGTACTCTATGTACGTAGTTGTTGATAGACAATTCTCACGTTGATGTTGAACATCATGGTTATGAAGTTATGACTTATGACGATGATGGGATGGAGTAACAACGTGAATATTATGTGTGCATGCATATATGTGCCTTGTGTGAAAATTGCTTAAAGGGGAAATCTGATCTCTAAAAAGGCGGTCATAGGGCAATAAATTTCATCTTTTAAGATCTTGAACCCTTCCTTTTCAAGTTTTGCTTTGAATAATTAGTGTACAAACGTTTAATTATGCGACTATTACTTATAACAACAAGTCTAACATGACACACTACTGGCTTCTCTTCTTCTCCGAGTTTCCTTGTTTTTGTTCTTGTTGTTGTCTAAAGTAAATTGTAGACGAGCCTGGTAGTACTACATATTTTATAGACTTCTCCCAGGCCGTCGTGCAACACTGTTTGGTCGGCTAAACGCTTTCATAGTTTGTAGTTTATACTCACCACCAGACAATTAAAAACAAAACAGAGAGCCGTTAAAAACTGGATATTTCCACATTTAAGTTGTAGCAGTTCTGTCTGGCCAGCTACTACACATTCAATCTAGTAGCATGTTCGAGTTTGTAAAACTCTAAATGAACGCGAATGATTTTTGGTTGTTGTAAGTTAAATGGTAATGGTACTTTTGTCCGCACTTAACTTCCACATTTTATCCTACGTCCCAACTTTTAGTCCAGCTCTTGGGTGCAAACACGCTGGCATTTAACAAAATACAAGACACCACTACGAGTTTATACTCATCTAATAATGTCATGTTGTAAGATGGATGTTGAGCAAAATTTTTCCATTAACAAATAAAAGTAAGGCTAAAAGGGAGAATGGAAACTTGGCCAACTTGTAATGCTTCTACGAGCATAAATCTGTCAATCTTGAATTTTTCAAGTTTTACTATTCATCTGATTCCTAAGTATCTTAATGTGTGTATATTGCACACAAATATCCATATAAAAACTTTTTCATTGGCTGATGTAAACTTGTAGCGTGAAGAAGAATATATTAGTCTATGAATTGTATATCTGTATTATTGTGTTTTACTAACAAGCCTAACTTTCCCGACTTTTCATGTTACGTGGATCCTCAGGCTTTTTTTGCGATTCTCCTCCTTCAACTTCTTTTTTTGTGTTGCTTTTTTTGCTCTTAGCGCTTCACAATTTACAATTAAGCATAAAATGACAACTTGAACTGGCTAACCGAGAAAACTTTATTTCGGAAGAGAAAATATTGCAAAGTTAAACTTTTAAAAATATTTTCATTCACGCTTTTTTATATGTACAGACGGGATACAGTGTGATTTGGAAATCAAGATTGTTAAATTATGTGCCTGGAAGAACATTTGATTGTTTGCTCAAAATACACTTATATTTACAACCCAAAGCGTAAATCATAGCCACACATGCAGACGATGCCTTGGATTTGGATTGTCTGATACGGTCTACGTGTATTCATATTGAAGCTGTGGCACGTAACAGCAAAATTATTCACTGACGAATCTAATAGTTAGTACAGGGCTTTTGTTGTTTGATAATTGATTATCAAGTATTGTAGAGCTTTCTGAAGTTAATTACCCTCACTATATTCTTTATACCTACTAAATCAAAAGTATGTCTTGTCTACAGAAATATAGTGGTTTGTTTTACGTGTTTTGGGCTGTCTGGTGTGTCGGGATTCTCCTATTTCGTAATGAATTTCCTGGTGTCTGGTGGTGTGGACAGATCATTTCGTAATGTAAAATGTAATGTAACGGGTCAGTATAGAGGGAAAATTATAATGCATGTATGTCTATCTTGTTTTTTACTTTATCGGACTCTGCATCTTTGCCATTCCGGCATAATGTTTGCAGTCATAACGCATGTCAAGCGTTTCTGGTTATTAATGGTTAAAATGCTAACAGTTGCACTTAAATTAAAGGCACAAGTGAAGATTTTTGGGGTTGATAGCTTATCATTGCTCGATAATCTGTTACGGTACGGGGATTTCTTTAGAATACGACTGTTTGTAAAAATGTGCGCATAGGTGGTAAAATATAGTTAGTAGCGATACTCCAAAAAAATCCGCGTTTGCCGTCCGAAATTATGGCGTCTATTTAGCTTTATTGCAGTCGGTGGTGTTCATTTTACTGAGTGAGTTTTTTCTGGTTTAGCCAGTCATTTTAGTGAAAAATTTTACGTCAGAAAACAATATTTTACGCTTACAATTACTACACTTTTTCAGGGGTACCATGAAATACACCTTTCTCCTTTCAAAAAGCGTAACACTGCCTCTTTGCATATTATTTTCACAAAAAAACCGGTGGCATTGCAGGTTATTGCTCTGCACCAAAGCACTAATCGTCAATGACGTAGATGCTTATTCTCGTAGCACGAGTGTAGAAGGATTTTTTTTATCTGCCAAAAGGACGAGAAAACGAAGAGAACCCCTTTCGTACTCGGTAACCCCAACCGTAACAGATAGTAAGAAACATGTTACATAACGAGAGAAGTGAAATAATACGTTTATCATGTAATAACAACAATTTATTAAAAAATATCGAATGTGCTAAAATAGTATACAAAATTCCACTGTTGTGAAACAAATAAGCGTAAAGGCGCGTGTGGAAGGCAAATGTTTTTACAAAAGAAAAATAAATAACATATTACTAGTTTACACAACAGGAAATACAAAAATACTATGTTTTGTGTCAACACAAAACTCCCTGGTGCACGAGCAAAAAAATTGTTTACCCTAATAAAACTCACTACAGACAGGTAATTTTTGTGTGCAATTCGTTTTTATCTATCGGTATCAGTAGTACCCCGTATGGGCTGTACATATGTTCATTATCTCTGACCGTTTAACGATCCAGAACTACTTGGTATTGAAAAAATTCAAGAAGTAAGTGCTGATACATATGAACACGAGGGAGTGTATTAAAACTTTAATTTCTTTCCTTGCACTACTGCCCATTCCCCACCGTTTTGCCTCATCAAATAAATATACATAATGTATTTAGGCTATGTTGGTATAACAAGATTCGCTTGTATTGCTCTCTTTTTCTAAACAAAATGGTAAATGAGTTGCCGCTAAAGCAGTATAAATAGTCTCTTCGTTTCGTTTGTAATCGACAAGATTGTAGAGCAAAACGAAGGCATTTGTATAAATGTTGGTTACACAACTGTTGAGTATGTGTCTGTCTACCTACATTCATTTATGCTTTTTTAAATTGCTGTTTCTCTCTACCTGAGAAGTGGCGAAACGGTAGATCTGGTGCTTTTATTTATTCACCTATGAATTTCTTTTCATCGGCTCACCATCAACATGTTCAAGTTGATGAGTTTGATGAGGAGGAAGGAGGCTTGTCTGCTAATAAACAAATTGTGATTAAAATTTCTGGGTGGGAATGTCCGTTTACAGCTTGTTAGGTAAACTGGAATAGAACTGCCACTTGTAGTACTACTATTCCTACCCCCTCCACTTGTGATTAGTCGACCTACCGACGACGACGGAGAATTGCATTCATGTGAACAAAAGAATACATATATTATGCTCGAAGGGTAAAAGTTGAAAAGAACACAAAACACACCAGCAGAGAGTGAGTGTCTTACAGAACAATATATTCAACATGATTTCGCCTTTTTTGTTTTCTTCTCTTGTTTTTTAACATTCCGGCAGAGCTTCTGTTGTTGAACACAGCAAGTGGTCAGTACGACCGCTGAGTTGGCTACGAGAGTCGGAACAGCATTACTTTCGTGTATAAAAAATTTACACTAGACATATGTAGACTTTTAACCATTTGCATCGACTTCCAAATAAAAATATCTAAAATACACTTTAGTAAATATAGATCAGTTTAAACAACGTGGAGTCACTCGGTCTCGATACCTTTCTAATTACGAACTTTTAAACTGTCAACGATAATATTCACCGTTGGCCGTATTGCCGTTTCCAGTTGCTTTGATAGGTTGGATGGTATTTTATATTGGCTGTTTGGGAATTAATAAAGAAACTTCTTAAAATTGCAGTTTGCAATGCTTGGTAAAAGAGAAAATGGATTTGATGAAAAACAAATACTAAAAAATTATTTATGGTTATGAAGTATCACTGGGACACTTTTTTGATGAAATATTCATTAAAATTTTAGTGTAATGCCTCATGGCTCATTTAACAAAACAATGCAATGGATTTCGAGATAAAAAAAAAGAAAAGATTGTTTCTACTTAGAAATTATTAGTAGCACAAAAATACTTATTTATATTGACGACAACAACAACGTTAATGAAGTAGATATAAAACGAGATTCGTGCCACTCGTCTCATTATTACTATCATCATCAGCATCATCAAGTTCATGAATCCACCGCAAAAGTAATGTGAAAAGCGCCTCCTGCTCTTTGTTTGAAATCAATTTGATTAGAAAGAACTTTTAAAAATGGTAAATAGTAGATATTTGTTTTTATGATGCGCTTAATCCATAGTTATAGTATAATGCGTGCAGTAGAACCTTTCACTCTCATCATTATAGACAGGGAGGTTCCCGAGCGTTTCTCTTGTACCACCAACCACGGACTGGCTCCTCTCTGCCTCCGCGGTAAAGGGAATAGAAGTGGTTAATTGTATGTATACCGAGGTGGGGAGCATGTTCTCAAAGAAATGCAAATGAGATGTTGATGAAATTTACTGTAATTAGTGTCATAGGTTCTTACTAATTAAATTAGATTTATATTCTTGGGAAAGGATTTGGAATTATGCGAGGTGTGAAGCGTTCTGTCACCCCTGGGCGGTCAGTAGAAAATACTGCTCCTATGCTTACACTCAGAAGACGACGAGTAACCAAACCGTGTAGTAGAATTTTATTAACATTTTGATCACGATGAATTTTTACTGATTAGCAAACCGAGGGAGTTTTGAATGCATTTTCTCTCTTGTTGTCTCGTCTGCCGTACCTTTCAAGTAAATTAATAGTGTATAAGATGTTTCCTCCTCAGCAGAGGCTCACCTATAAATTCGCTAATTTTTTGGTTTTCCGGTCTTCCATAAAAAGTTCGTTTTCTCTTTCATAGCTTCCAAAGGCGGGTCACAGTTGGGCACCTGTATTTTCATTCTTAAATTCACATAAAGTATTAGCATATACTATACATGCACGGCACAGTCACACTAATTTTATTAACTACAGGTTGTGCTTATCGGCTGGTGTGTTTTTAAAGGAAACAACCATCAATGAACACTGCATGTAGGCTGTGAGTGGGCGTTAGTATTTCTCACCGAAAAAACGACCGTATATTTTTGTATTATTTTGATAAATGTTGAGCATGCATTGTAAGTAAACCATGCATCCAACTATAAAGCCCAATGCTTGTAATCTGCATCTTTCCTCACTTTTAATCGTGTACTCAGCTAACTAAACATCATCAGCAGACAAGCCACGACCATTCTTAACAGCGATGGTGTACTAATGGCGATAATTGCTTCACTTACTACATGTACGCATCACTTATCTTTTCTACATACAACTTCTCGTTTTATACCGATTTTTAATTTCTTGCTTGAGCTTGATGAATCGGGAGAATAAATGATGTTTGTCTGAAAGTCTGACAGGTATCAGCTTTCGATTTTTTCATTTTATCATTTTTGTTCAAATAAAATGCCTATGAGGTGTATAAATTTTTTTTTAAAGTTGCGTTTGTCGGTTACGGAGGAAAAATGTCTACTCGTGTTCAGAACCACGAGAGCTGTTTTGAAATGAATTGAATCCACTTCTATTTTTTTCTATTATTATCATTTG
>JAHZNB010003724.1:0-13633 GCA_027744295.1 Callyntrura guangdongensis
CATAATGACAAATGACAATCGTTGCCTTGCTTTCTATTGGTAACCAAAGATAATACTTAGATAATTCAAATAAAAACAATAATTTTGACCAATCGAATAAGTAATAAAAAATGTCAATGAATAAAATAAAGCATAAAACTTATTATTAGTTATAATATTTATTTAACGCCATTCAAAATATCTTTATTAATTTCATTTTTGTGTATACTCCTTGTGAAATGTCGATTCCATTTTTGTCAAAATTATCCCGTGTAGCTACTAAACAAGCTTTTCATAATTTGAGTAAAACATGTAATCCTACAACTAATCCACGAGTCCATGCGCTGGTTCAACCAGTGACAGCATCACAATCGGTGAATAACCCAGCGCCGAGCGGTAATAGTGGAAATGGACATTCCGTGGTGAATTCTTCCTGCTGTTGCTGCAACGTTCCCTTTCTCCTTAGATACTTCTCATCGTCTTCGGGCTCTGACGATGGGGAAGGTTTACCGGCAAGACCAGAGAAAGTTCTGTTGAAAGTCGAGACAACCAAACACGCCCCAAAGAGCAAAGAAAAAGTTCCACCTCCGGCTTGTGCATCTTTTAATCAAGAATTAGAATTAGCTGCTACCACGCCTTTGGCTGAGCACGAAAATGGTTTAAATCTTTCGCGACGAGGACGTTCCAAACCCCCCTCTGGCGATGGGGTCCCCTTTCCCCAGCCGCAAATGAAGAAGGACAAGAAATCTAAAAAGGAGAAAGATAAGCCAACTACTCCTGGAACATCCTCCCCCTCCCCTTCAACCGGCAAATCAACTACTGGGAGAAGGGTAAAAGATCGTTTGGAGGCACTGACGCGACAGGATTGCGAAAGGAGATTGGTGTTTTCTTACAAAATGCTGTTGATGATAGAGGACTTCCCAGAAGTTTTAGACAATATTTTGTGGACGGATGAGTGCAACTTTAACTTGCCAAAGTTGCCCAGTTTGATTAAAAAGCCACCAGTTGCGGAATCGGAGTTGTTACCACAGATTGCATGGTGTGGAATGTCGACCAAGGGGACAGTGGGACCGTACTTTTTTAATTCCCACGTTACAGGTCGCTATTCTATTAAATTATCGGAGTAGTTTTATTTTAGAAAATGCACGCATATCACCAATCTGTTCTCTGATGAATACATTCGCAATCTGTAAAATAGATAAGTCGTACTTGAAAATGCTGGAAAGCTTTCTGATTCCTGAACTGGAGAAGAAGGGCTACAATCTAAACGAGCTTTGGTTTCAACAAGACGGAGCCCCTTGGCACCGTAGCAAACCCGTTGTAGACTTTCTTACTTCTGTATTTGACTACCGAGTCATTTCCCTAGGAACAAAGTTCATATGGCCTCCCCGTTCCCAAGATCTGACCCCAATGGACTTCTTCTTTTGGGACTATATGAAGATCAAATTAGATTTCAAGCATTCCAAGTATGATCTTTGCTTCCAGAAAAGCTTCCGAGATATTCTGACCAGAGAAGTGAGTATTGCTAATGTGGACGCTTTACAAGGAGCCATTTATCAATTGCCAGAGCGCTTGGAAATGTGTTTGAATGAAAACGGGGGTCGTTTTGTACATCTTCTCTACCCTAAACGGTTTAAAAAGGATGGGTCACAAAATAGGAAGGACTGCCAGCTAACCGATATGGAAAGCGCTATGTCAATAGCAAAGATTGCTGCTAGCCACGCTGCTGTTGTAAATTCAAATTCTTCCCCGTCGGCAGAGAAATTGGAAACTGAAAAAGTAACTACAAGTGAAACCAGTACTTCATCCACTACACCATCACAAACCTCACCGAATACCGCCAACAGCGACAAGAGCAGCACTAATACAACTTCTACTTGAAAATAGACATTTCTTGAAAATTCGTACAGCTTAATCGATTGCCTGCTGACTTTTATTCAATTTTTATCTAAAGGATAGCTTTTCCGAAGCCTTAGCAAAATTGAGTAAAATGGAAATACTACCCTTGTGCAGACTCAAAAATACTAATAACACAATCGCATTACAATATTTCCGGAAAACTTATTAAATAGCTTAGAGGCACATACGTATGCCCGCAATTTCACTTACAACGGCTGTATTTTTTAAACGGGTTACCATTTCCTTCATGTTGATATGATCGCATGATGTGAAAAATTACATTTAAGTGAAAATTTTACTTCACACCATATTTAATCGTTAAAAATTTTAATTTAAACTTTACTTTACTTAATAATATGAATTTACACAAGTCAATCAACATTGCCGCATTAGTCTGTTCATGCACACCAGTTTAGTTAAATGTTCAACCATATTTGTGTCATTATTCATTATATGTTTATATGCACTAAGAACAGAACTAAAACCAAGAGAACAACAGCTTGCTTTCTAGTTTCTAGCATATTTTAAAAGTAAAAGATATCTCAAACGAGAACAAAACCTTAGGGCTTTTTTCTCTACTCCACCAACTGTAACATTTTCTGTTTTCCCTTTTCCACTCATTTCTCTGCCTTTTATTTTACATAAAAAAAGTAAACAAAAAAGTGTACTTAACTTTAAGCCTACTTATATTTACATTACATGTTTGTAATACTTCTCTCCCACCCGAAAAAATCTCTCTGTTTTCCCTCTCACTTTATATTACGATTACGTAATTCTTCACATTACATTACACACACAACATTGTTGATTTCAGCGGTGGCAGCATTATTACGATATTTCCAGAAAGAAAAAAAAAACATTTTTTTCTTCTTTACTTATCTCAGTTCTTTGGTGGTGTTTGCGTACATAATATGCATGCATGTGCACGCAAGTACACGTATTTTTATGTGCCCATTCATCCAACAATGTGTCCCTTGGGATCTAATTGTTTTGGCAATTTTTTTCGTCGTTAGTCAGCCAATAGCAGCAGTACTTGTGCAGTCGTGGCAGTAATAGGATTTACCCTTTTTTGTGCTCTTCATTCGTTGTTCGATACAAAATACAAGTCTCACATGTGAGTGTGCATCTTTGCATTTGTTATTTTGTTGCTGTTGTTTTTATTTTCACCGGAGCTGGAGGAAAAAGTAAATCTCAGGGAATAATAATCCCGCGTTGAAAATTATGCATTTAAATGTACATTTATTTCCCTTGCTTTTTTCTCCATTTTGACTAAAAATTGCTTTCTGAGTGGTTTCCCCGGTATTACTTTCGAAAAAAAGGTACAGATTAATGGCTGGCCAGAGAGAGAGAGAGGGAAAATACAACCTATAAAATATTCGAGGAAGAACACAGTCATATCGTGTTAGGCCAACAAAAAGATTAGAAATATGTATACAAATGTACACCAGCTGAATGTATTTGAATATGTGATGTTCCGGAAATCTTAGCAAACATATCAGAGGGTAATAATAGATGCACATATATTAAGTCAGTCGTCCCGTTAAAATATTAAAAGAGAAAGAAAGCATATTCTCCTTTCTAGTATTTTTTCCCACTGGTTGTCTTATTTGTTGCGATTGCTGGGACGAGTTGTGTGATTCAAAAATGGAATAGTTTTTTTTCCTCTCATTGCTCGTTTCCGGATATGCATGATATGATATGGCCATTTATTTTTAACAAGATTCAATGGTACATTAAGTCGGCAGCACTATATTGTGTAGTTATTGGCCTTGTTACCGGAGAAGTCACTTGAAGCAAGAAATCCGAATAAGACAAAAAATATTCAGTGCAGAAGTATGTATGTAAATAGGTATACTATTCTCCTCTTTTTTTTTAAAAAAAAGCGAAAATAAATCCACGATCTTTTGGTTTACCTTTTATAATACAATGCGGACATTTAATTCCGTGAAACTAGATATCCGCTATTAGGAAAAAGTTGTGAGGAGAAAAGGAAAGAGGAAACTACGACAAAAACGAGAAAATGGATTAAATTTTGGAGCAGTAATAAGCCTAGGCATTATACAGATTGTTTATACCGAAGCCAGCGTACCTATACATGCATATGCACCTCTTTGTTAGTATTCATCTACATTTTCTGGTCTGGTTGTGTTTCCTCCAAAGAAAAAGGGTACGGTGGCGTATGCATATATCTGTAAATAAGGATAGTTTCAGTAGAGACAGAGAAAATTATATATCCATGACGTGGTCTCCTTTTCTCGGGCTGTACTTGAGACTGTAGATAATGAGACTCTGTCTGCGTATGATTACAAAATGTACAAAGCACATGATAGAGGTTGCCTTTTAGTGTAAAAAAAGAAGAAGAAAAAGGGCAACTTGCAGGTTGGTGTTGTCTATCTCTCCTCTGCACGATAATATTTTATGCGGAGAAAGGAGCCGTAGTGGTGGAGCCACATGGCAGTGCTTCTACCCACATACGGTACACGGAGACACACACAAGTAGTGGTAGTATATTCTAAACTTTTCCCGCATAACGCTCCGTCGTGGTGAACCAAAAAAAGAGAAGCGAGTGAAAGTGCTACTACTTTGTTAGTTACGTGGAAAGAGACCTTATATATTCTTTACCCTTGCTGTAAATAAATGCACGCATAATTTAGAAGGAGAGAGAGAGTGGGATAGATATAGGGAGAGGGAAAGAGAGAAGAAAAAGGTACAAAGTAATTTCATTTGAGTTTCCCAGTATGCATGCAAATGGAGAAAGAAGAGGACGGATGTAATAAGTATGAAGTACACAAACACACTACTACTCCTAAGATATCCAATCCTCACAGGGGCAACCAGAAGAAGAATCCGAGAGACTGCCAAGATGCCAAAGCGCAAAACCAAGCGGAGAAAGGAGGAACGGTAATAATATAAAAAGAAACTACAAAGCAGTAGCAGCGGCGAGACGATGAGATGGCAGAGGGACGACTACTACGAGGCTAGCCTCAGATGAGGCCTCGAAATCCAGCCAGAAATGCTAACTTATATTAACTATTTTAAGACACCATAGAAGTCCGCACACAACCGTAGTCTCCGCATAATGCTTCGGCTTCTGTAAGCAAACTAGGCGGTGAGAGGTACCCTAACCAAAGCCCTATCTGTATAAGAAGCTATTTTATATGTATGAGAGAGCGGGAGATAGAGTTCATACTTCAAAGTTCAAGTTGGAAACTGGAGAGAGAAACAAGTGGGCAGAGAGAAAAAGTATCGTGTTTCGTTTAAACCAATAAAATTATACAGGATTTCCGTGCATAATTTGTAACTCTTTGACTTGTAATGGTACAGAGTGGATATAATAGCGTGTCAGTATATACACACTCACTCAATGTTTTGGGAGATCCAACGAATGGAGAGAAAATGGGAGAAATAGATCATATGAATAGTAGAGAGAAAAGTTGGATATAACAGCATGTACGCTCCTAATTTACTACGTGTTGTCAGAAGTCAGAAAGAAAACAAAAATTCGGGAATAAAATAGACATGTTCACAACAAGAATGATGATTTAACTAAAAGGTACCAGGAAAACAAGTTCCAATAAAATAATGAACTCCATTTCGAGGAAAGGAAATAAAGATGCATGTTTGCAAATAAGGTATTATTTACAGGATGAGCAATGTGACTATCCAAAAAAATTCCAATACCAGTAAGTCGTCTGTTGGTGGCTGGTGGTGTCGTTGGTCAAAATGCTTCCAACTTGTGAAAATATCTCTTTACACACTAATACGCGCTAATGTACGTATTTTACCTGTTTATTAAAATCTACCGTATATTTTTATCTACTGTAAGAAATGTCAGGACTTCACATGTCAAGAGCATAGAAGACTTCCAGACAATATAATAATTATTATTAATTTTGTGCAGAGAATAATTATCAAAATCAAAAAGAAGCATGCTTTGGAACATTTTTTTTTTGTAAATCAACGCCCACGCATTGTTTAACATTTTGGTGTCCAAACAAAAATCTCGAAATTGCCCGGAAGCAGTAGACAATCTAGTTTATAGTTTGCTATAAGTAAGCACATAAATTAGAAAAGGAAACGTATTATCCATACCCCGTGTGTTTCATCATTTCTTTTCAGAACAGAGTGTGTGAAGAGAATGGAGTATTTTGTTAAAAATAATAATGAAAACAGGATTGTTGTACACTTGGAAACGAATTTTAGTGTATGATATGTCGACCAAGTGATATTCTGTTGCTGTCTGCTTACCAGTAGATGTGCTCATGCCTTCCAGAAAAAGAGGCAGCTTCTGTATATTAACTTGAGATATACATACACAAGCTATCAACTTAATATTATAATTTATGTGCATGCTAGGGACGAAGATAAATGTATTACATTATTATTACAATTGAAAATTCGTTAAGCTGCCGAAAATATATTTAGTATTGAAACGGCTGTCATGTTACAAAAGCTATGCTAAATATTATTACTGGCTCTCTACCACTTGCACTCTGCCCTGCTATATAGAAGTGAAAGATTACAGAATTTCGGCAAAGAAGAATGCCATATATAGGCATAAAGGTAAGTATATAATAGGCATTTATATTTATAATCTTGTCGAAATGATGAAATTCTGTTGTTGCTGCTGCTGCTAACTTTCGTTCAAGTTTCCCTGACTGACTGATTGTAATTTCAAGCGAGAAAGAGTGTGAGTGGGAGCGAACCGATAATAAAATATTTCCAAAAATCTGATGTTCTCCGTCGGCTTAGGTATTTGAGCGTGTATTGTTTTTTGTGAAGTATGCGGCAGTGAAGTGCTTGCTGTTGCTACTGGAAAGAAATAATATAACACTTCCACTTTTCCTCTTGTCGTCATCGTCACGAAGAAAATTATTATTAAAAAGTTTCCCAGTAGCAGAGTGAGAGCACCGGAGAGCAATAGTATTTAGCATGGCATTTTCATTTGCTTGTCTCTCTTTCCCCTTGCATGCTACGACGTCAGGCTTACAGCTAACAATTCAAGCAGGTTTCTTGTGAAATCAGAGAGAGAGAGGGGGTACGAGAGTGGAAAGAACTCCTCTCTTCAGTCATCATGGCAATGATCAGTATTAGTGCCAGAACAGCTTCTAGCTTTGTTGTTAAAACGGGAAAATGACTCCGACTGGGAATGAAAAGAGAGAAGGAATTAAAAAGGCCAAAAAGTTTGCTTGCTTCACATAAGTGCATCTTACACAATATGCAAGTATATACGCATTATAATGCCTAATCTACTTTTAACTTTCGCTTGCATGTCGTATCCGTATCTATATTCTCGCTGTACCCATTCCGTCTTTCGTCGTCAGCAGCAGTGCAGCATCATCACATTAGCATCAAAATACCAAAAATATGTAATCTTGCAAAGTTCAACCCGTTTTCCAACAAAGAATCCAGAGAATCCAACCAGCCAGGGAAAGCATAAAATAGATTTCTTCTCTCTGTATTCCTCCAACGAAAAATATATCATAATCACACCATGTACACCACCACCACACTTATATAAACTTGCTTCCGACATTTATATGTCCTTTTTACTCTCTCTCTCTCTCTCTTTCTCTCTCTATCCCGAGCTGCCGTACTACACAACTCGCCTCTATTACCCCCTTTTTCGGTCTCGTTCTCGGGTATTGGTTTGGTGTGCTGTTGCTGATGCCGCTGCTGTTTGAGGCAAACCTTTTAGTGCAATATGTGTGGAGGGTTTACTGGTTTCAGGGCAGACCAAAGGAGTTGGGCTCCTTTTTGGGTTAGTAAAAAATATTATACATTATGCCCACACTGCTTCTATATCCCTTTCCACATAGCTCACTTGTGTATTCCGGGTTAGCTGTTTGTATGTTTATCAAACACTTTCAGGAATACTCTATTCAAAAATATCCTTTTGGTTTCTTTCTTTACGGGTCAGAGGAAACAGCTCAACGACAAGTTGAAATTGTCTCCCTCGGTAAAAAAAAATTATAACAGTAATAACAAACGGATATTGTTTTATACGAACTAGTACACCACGCGTAGCGAATAATCTGTCAAGTGACACTCACCCACTGTGAGTATTAACCTTATCACTTGGTATGGTACATATGTAGTCGTACATACATACTGAATTACAATATAAGCTGCTGCGTTATGATTATATATATTAAATCTAGTATAAAAATCATTCTCACCAGCTGTTTCCCCGGGCTTTGCACTTCATATAAGGGTTTGACGAGGACACAGTGAAAACGGATATTATATCCTATTTTCACTCCATCCTCCTTATCATCATCTTCACGTTTACGGAAAACAACAAGAAACACTCTGGGCTCATGGCGCGTCATGTGTGTGTATGTGTGTTCATGCCGCTAAATACTACTCTTAATAATAATAATACTACTACCACTTTGCTTTCAGCTCAAGTTTTCAAATGCGGCCTGGCATGGCGTCATTTGGCACGTAACAATTTTAGCTGTGTGACGGAGGAAAAGTCATTTTCGCCTCATGTTGCTTTCGCTTCACCACTTATCCCTCCATCTCATGTTGTGTGCCGAGTAGTACATATATCTGGATAACATGCAAAAGTGATTATGTACATGTACATACCGACTACCGACATACGTACAGCCTCAAAATGTGAATTCATTTTTCTCCTTTCATTTACACACACACAAACACCACTTTGTATAAAGCATTATAAGCTGGTGGGCCGATATATGCGCTTAAATATTACAACCAGTGAAATGACTAGCATGCTGTTGATGAACCTCATCATTTTCAGGTTTGCTTCTCATTACATGTCATATGTCAGCTGCCAAGTTCAAAAGGAAGAAAGAACGACAAAAGAGAAAGAGAGAGAAAAAAATGTTTGCTGTTGCGACTGTTTCTACTTCCTTTTTGTTCTCTCTCTCTCTCTCACACACTCATTCTCTCCCTCTATCTCCATTGTTGTGTATGAGGTTGACGAGAAAGAAATAAAAGCGAGGCGACGGATGATGATGATGGTGAACGCGATTAGAGAAGAAAAAGGCATGGTGCAGTTCCGCCGATACACGAAATTCAGCTTATTAATCAACACCCTTTTTCAACCCGCCTCCACATCCTCCTTTCCGTATTGCCTGTTAAATGTACCCACGCACATTATATGAAAATACTTAGAAACACATAGAAATATATGTATATATACATAACATGAGACATTTAACTGGTGACATTGTAACTTATTCTGTTCCTCTCCTTTTTGTTTTCTCTGTTGTCTCCTCTCCATTCTATGCCTGTGTAAATAAAATTGGAAATGAGGGAATGAATGAAAAGTGAGAAAAAAGAATATAAATTGACTTTTCTCTCTTTGCTCGTTTCCTTTTTACAAGAGGATCGAGACAGAGAGAGAGAGAGGGAGTTGCTATGAAATGTCTCTTTGTTCTTAACGATGAAGATGATGAGCCTTTTGGAGTGAAAGTCGACGTCTTTTTGCTGTGTTTGTTATACGGCACAGTAGCTGTATTGGGTGCTGTACGTCGAAGGACGAAAAAAGGCAAGGCAAGCCAATTAAGGTCATTATTACTGTACACGATGACGACGGTGACGATGAGGATGAAAGGAATAGAAAACGTGAAAGAGAGCTGTAGTGTAATGTAACTACAATAGAAAGCGTAAAGCTATGCTGACTGGGGAGAAAAGTGGCGTGACTGGTTTGTCACATTTCCCTGTAACGTGTTTCCGGTTTTTCCTAGCAAAAAAGTATCTTACGTGCTTTCCTACACAACTAATACAACCATCCAGCAATCTACTCATATCTACAATGAAAGTATCAACAGTAACGGCGACACAGGGAAATGAAGGCTATTTATTATTTTAATAACCTGTATCCTACATCTTCCCTTATCATTTTGCATTTAATATTTGACATTTTGGACGGCGTGTGATGTTATCTATCGTCATAAAAAGTGTTATCTACATATTTTAGAATGCGTTGCATTGCCCGCGTGAATTTATTGATCGTAATTGAAAATTAAACCTTAAAACTGCTACCGTAATTGTTGAACTGAATGACGTAACTGGAGTCAAAGTTCTACTTAAATTACTATCTGGAAAAATGCTTTTTGCGTGTGACCACCATGAACTTAATGTTCGCTACTCTTTACCAAGTCGCAAAAAACGCGTAACTTTCAAAAGAAAACAAATATCTAGACGTCCTGTCTTAATTGAATGATTGCGTAACCTCTGAACCTTTTTCAATGATGGTAATCCAACTGGAGAACCCTCTAATGAAATCTGTTATTTCCTCGACTGCTCTAGTACATTCACAGCAAAAAAGTCACAACAAACAACAATCTTGTTGTTGAACCATAAAAAATGGTGTTTTCAGTTCCCGTTTGAAAACTACGAATTTCCAAAATAACTACAAATTCCGGTAAATCTTTTTCTGTTACACTGTACGCTATCTCTAACTGGTGACAATATTCCGCTATTTTCTCTCTGATCTTTTTCCCTCCTTCTCTTGTTATCCCCTCTTTTTTGTAGATAATGATTAAGGGGCTTTCTCTCTCCCTTTGACTACTACTACTACGGTTGTTGTGATGCAAAGGAAACGAAGAGAATGAGACGTGTAGAGAGGAAGAAGAAAACGAGAGAAAACTGGTATGGGGTAAACAGAGTAGTGGTAGTGAAACAATACTATGTACAGTGACGGTGATACATTCTTTGATTATTGTTTCTCTCAAAATTGCACGTCTACTACACTGCTGTGTTCTTAATAATCACCATCATCAACAGAAGTACGTGCATGGCTCTTGTGCTCAATAAATCAACTTTTCCTGGATTAATTAAAAAGGTTTAGTAGTGACTCTGCCCTATCTCCCTTCTTTCTCTCTCTCTCTCTGTTTTTACAAGTTATGCTTACCATGGTCTTGTTTGTTGGCGGCTTACAAAGTCTCAAAAGTATATATATTTCTGTTTTCTGGGGTTCGCATTCACACTTTCAAATAAAGCAATGTTTGCTATCGTGGTTGTTGTTGTTGGTATGCTGCATGTGTGCGTGTAAATCCACAACCAGAAAGATGAATGACAATAATATTAATTCAAAGTAAACAGTTTTGTGGAGGTTTTGGTTTTAGGGGAAGTTTTTAATTATTTGTAAAAAGAGTTATTTTTTATTTGTAATCATTTGATAAACAGACAGAAAGACGCTTATTCTCTGGATATGAACTGGGTTTGAAATGTGAAAGGCAACTTGAAAGTTTTACTGGTTTTCACGTGATTTGAGATTCATTATCATTATCTACTGAAGTCAAAACCTGTTGTCGTATGAAAACCTCTTTGGAAAAGGCACTGACAAAAATTACCTCGACCCCTTTGGTTAAATCAAAGGTTGCAGTTCGTAGAAGGATGATGTATACGAGATAAATAAGATTTGAGCCATCTGTGGCAACCCAAGTGTCATCCTCTACCATCAGCCCGATCTTTGAAAGATAACTAAGAATGCAGATGAAGGCGAAAAAGTTGAAAACAATGAGTACTACGGATATTTGAATCCACATGGTCAAGTGAGATTTGACTCGCTGTAACGACATGAATATGTATTTAAAATCAGTAAATATTACAGATGAAACAGTAATGCTTTGTCCATTTGTCAATAAATCTTACCTTTTGTATAGCTTTAAATAGAAAAATGGCCAGGGGGACTTCCGATATGACTATACAAATGGTCAGACCGAGTATAATGCAAAAGGCGCGTTCTGTATAAAAACAATTACGAATTTATTAAAAAGCAGAAAAAAATACTGATGTTAGAGTTTTTATAAAAGTAGACTC
This sequence comes from Callyntrura guangdongensis, assembly GCA_027744295.1. Lineage (NCBI taxonomy): Eukaryota > Metazoa > Arthropoda > Collembola > Entomobryomorpha > Paronellidae > Callyntrura > Callyntrura guangdongensis. Next base: position 11,680 of record JAHZNB010003724.1, read on the forward strand.
ACTGATATGAATGAAATTCTTCTCATATTCTTTTTTCGTGTGGGATACGTAGGTTGTTGCATATTTCGAATCATCATCATCCATGGGCTTTGACCGAATCAGTGCAACGTCTTGGTACTCAAATTCTAGAGTAAAAAGTAAAACCCCTACTATGATGCATGTGTCAATAATGCCACGAATCTACAAAAAAATTCAAAACATCTGAACTTTAGTATTAGGCAAAGTTTTTCAATTCAATAAATGTGGAAATTGTAGGAGACTCACAAAATCCCATACTGCAAAGCCCCGAACAATTTTCACCAAGGGATAACTAATACTGATGCATTGCCAACTTTGTTCATGTTCTGCTCTAGCATGGTGGACGGGTCTGTAAATGCTTTTCCGATACTCGGATGCACTTGAGATGGAACGAGTTTTTAGCATATTTAATGATAGCACACAAGCGGTTACTTTACTGCGCTACTGGCGTGTACTAATTGTAAAACTTATCTAAGGAAAATGTTGATATACATATGTTGTAGTTGTAGTAAGTCGAGATGAATTAAAATCCCCCGTTTTAGCATAACAGCACATGAAAAATTTATTTATTAAAAATTAAGAGTTATTGATTGAAATAGCAATGAAACTTAAATGGTGAAATATGTGAACATGACTACATGAACAGTTACTCATTTTCTGGTGAAGCTGTGAATATTAGTGAATCCTGTCAAACCATTCAGCATTGATTGATACATTTTGAGTACACCTTGTTCTCATTTCTACAAATTTAAAACGTAAAATGTTTTACCACATAGTTTATCATTTAATAGTGCAGCTTTACACGAAAGCTGTTGATTTGAAAGCTGTTTTGATCAAAGAGGTTAAGCAAGCTGGCGGTTTTGTTTGTAAGATAAATTCTATTAATGTCCTGTCGAGTCCTCGAACAATAACTACGGTAGTCATGACATTTTATTTTTCATCGAGTTGTACAAACAAAAAGTTACTCCAAAACTAAACAATAATTTTGGAAAATGAAATGATAACTCTCTGATTACTTTACAGATACTATAGACGTTGCATGATCAACGTCAGATGAGAGGGAAAATAAAATCCAGAAAAGCAACAAGATTCAGTCTATAGATTACTAATGATAAACTAACCCCAACAGATGACAGCTTGCGTTTAGGTCGTCGTCTGTTGACTTTTTTCTTCATTCCTGATTTTGCCAGCCAGACTTTGTCCCGCCCGATCCTGCTGCTGCTCTTTTTACATACACTGTATTTGCTGGTAGACACGTACTAATAGAGAGAAAGTTCACATGGGTGAACAGCCGGAGAGGGAACAAAAGAAAGGAAAGAGGAAAAAATACATCAGCATATATATTATTATCCAGCAGCAATATATTATTATGTCTGTAACAACTGTGGTGATGTATTTTCAATATATCATAACACTATCTATTTATTACATAGTTTGAAAAGTAAGTTGTAATAGAAATAACACTAACGCCAGCAAGAACAGTGGCTGAACAGAGGGAGAGAGAGGGAAAAGTAGCATAATGATAAATTACACGGTTCAGAGGTTGCCACCATCATCATTAATTTTCATCTCTCTCTTCCTTCTTTTTCCCTTTCTCCTCTCTACTCACTCCGAAAACAACCAAAAAGCTCAGTGTCATCCAAGCAGCAGCATAAAAGCCAAAACCATGCCGGGCTTTATCATTATAACTTTTTCCAAGAAGAAGAAAAAACATCTCCCCACTGAATTACATATACTTGCATTACTTACATACAAGTATAAAATATTAGTTTTGGAGCCAGCCAAACTCGTAAAGCCACAGCCGCATCACCCACCACTACCACACCGTCGTCGTCCTCGTCGGTGTGTGTGCGTATAAAAATCACTGTGAGTGGAAATTGTAACGAAAAGTATGGGTTCATTAGTATAGGGAAAAATCGGTTAATTAAAATTGGCG
>JAHZNB010003725.1:0-11152 GCA_027744295.1 Callyntrura guangdongensis
CGCACTATGTACCGTGCGGAAAATGGCTTGTGCGGAGTTTACGCATGTGCGCAGTTGATTTTGTGCGCTATGGGCCTAGACCCGCATGTCGTTAGAAAGACCTCTTTTTGAAGTGCGTTCTTGCCTTTGTGGTTTCTGGCTGAAAGTTGAACTCCCGCACTTAGCAATTGTTGAACTACACTCAACTCACCACTGTGTCTTATAGCGGCGAGAACAATATTATTTCCATTTTTCATCCACGCCGTGTAAATTTGTAAATTTATTCATGGGATTTCTACAATTTGAGGAGTTCGATTTTTGTAATCAAACCTTCTAATTATTGTTGGCAGCGGATCGCGCCACGAAATTGTGGTAAGCTCGGCAAAATTTAATAATAATATCCCTGACGTCATGAATTAAGTACCGACCCATCTCGGGAAACTCATTTTCATCCCATAAAAATTTAGTAAACATGTTTAGTAAACCCTGTATAAATACCTTCAGCCATGATATAGGTCGCTCGTAAATTTGCGCCATGTTGAACGACAAACTTAATAAAGCTTAACTCTCTTGCATGCCAAATATTGCCACCTACCTACTAAATATAATAAATAATATAATATAATAATAAATTTAGTTTCAAATTCAAACGTGTCTAATGCTAATGAACTGTCTGATGCCATCAGAAGTTTTTATATCTGCCGAGTCTCCTCATCAATCCGATTGCACATTCTGCTTAAACATAAGTACAACAGACATCGGTTGGCAAGTACAAACTGTTGACAAAAAACTTCACGATTTTATAGTCGTGTCTGGCTATATCATGTTGTAGCCGAGTTACCATTTCTACCGGCATTTTAAAGCAAGTATAGTTCAGGTTTTCTTGTGAACATTTTTTAAACCATTGGTACACCTCCTCTAAAAAGTTATCTCAGAAATTTTAGGGACTTGACACAGATATGCACAAGCGCTAAAATTTTGATCATCAGGGTAAAGTTCTTCAAAACTGAAAAATATATTTAAATGGTGGTTTGGTAAATCCTTTACCTTTACATAGGAACTTATGTCAGTTGTAACTACGTTTAGGACATTTTTTAAAAACGGTTGGAACTCATACATGTGCCTTAAATTTGTCAGATGTGCCCATGTACTAAAAATTTCTGAGAACCTCGGGTTATGAGTTCGGATACGGAAATTTCTGTGTTGTGCTGCAAAGAAGCATTTAGAAAGTAGGTAACAGCAGAGTTTGTAAATTGGAAGAAATTCAAGTCTTTTGAAGCAACTCTAAAATACGCGCCAGGTTCAAATAGAGTATATTCTAGTTTTTGTGTCGACAAACCGTATCTACATTAGAAATATCATAAAACCACTTTGTCCGAAATCTATAGTTCACAACTTTATTTTATGTAGAAAGTGTGTTAATAGACTTGGTAAGTTATTACTGCACATAAAACGTAGTCAGTCATGATAAGTTTTCAGACAAATTCTTTTTTTAATCTATTGGACTGTATATGAAGAATGTATTACAAAAGATATTACAAAAATTGCTGCCATAAAGGCAAATATTAATCAAATAAATATGTGACCATCCAACTAACGTGGAAGTAGTAAGTATTCTGGGACTGTTAGAACTTACACCTTATCGCAACATGTTGTTGCGTGTATTAGGATGACGAGGGATGCACTGAGCAAAATGTAAATGTAGTTTTAATCATTGTGATTCAAAAAATCTTTACTATAATTCAGAACCAAAAAACTGGTAGTTACATTTTAATATACGGTTTAATTCTCATTATTTTTATTAAAATCTGTAATATGATAAACTCCAAAAGTAGGTCAATATTAAAATTCATTATTACACATATGTAACTACTTATTACAACTTTATTTTAGTATAACAGAACACGGAAACTCTTCAGCTGATATTTTCTGCAAACCTGTTAAAATTGTTTCAATGTCGATATTGGATTTTCGCGCCCGCACAAGAAGACATCCTCAATTAGTTTATGGGCTATCCAAAACAAATTAAGAAGCTTCTCCACATTCCTTTTGATAGCTCCCATATACCACACAATGTTGGCCACACCTACGGCCTTTAAAGTTTATTGTCCTATTGTGGAACCAAATCAGCAGTTTTAACCGTGTTATCTAAAATGTAAATCGAAGTAAGTATCAACTAATGTAGCACAAACCAATGTTATTTAATTTTGTATAACAGAACTCTGCCTGCTTACCATTCTCAAGAAAGATTTTTGGAGTTAAAAGTGAAATTTCACATTTCGTACTTTAAAAAAACCTTATGTTTTAAGGGATGTCTTTTGTATAGTCTGGAAACATACAAATTAGTTAAGCGTAAAGGAAATATCTTTCAGTTTAAAAAGTGGGCGAATAGTAGTTTTAGATCGATTCAAATAATTGTGCAAGATACGTATATACAAATCGTAACGCTGGAATCAAGTAAAATTATGTATGCTGCGTTTCTTACCAATCAAAATTTTAGTTGATTTAGGGATGAACTGCATTCAATGGAAACCAAGTAGTCCACAACTTCTAGATCCACATCGCCTTCTGCATCACCAATTCTTGCAAGATCAAGGGCGTTGTAACCGTCTTTGTTACGAACGCTATAGTTAGCTCCGTTCTTCCTAAAACATTTAAGACATGTAAGGGAATTTTTTTTCTTTGCTGCGGTCAGACAAATAGTATTTCCTTGAGTATCGGTTGCGTTAACATCTTCCTTAGAAGTACTCAAAATAATTTCAACTGTATTCGCATCAGGAAGTAAATTTTCAGATGCAATGCAATGATGTAACGCCGTTCTTCCCATTGTATTTTTCATTTTTAAAAGCTGAGATGCTTGGGGTAGCGATATTAAGTACATAGCATTATCTTTTAGCCGAACTCTGTCAACAACTTGTTCGCCAAGTAGGTAGTGTGCAATGGTGTTTTTATTATTGTTCACAGCAAGAGCGTTAGCTTGTTGTTCAGTGAAATACTTCACAACGTCCAAATGTTGACTATATGCAGCCTGAAGAATTGCTGTGTCGCCGTCGTTGTCCCGGTTCTCCAGAGAAACACCGATAGAGACGCAATACTTGGCAGCGTCAAGATGCCCATAAGATGCTGCATATTGAAGCGCGTTTATTCCATGACCACACACAGCATTAGTGTTTGCACCAAACCGCTTCAATGTTTTTAGACATATTGTCGAATCTTTCTTCGTTGCTGCGGTTAGAAACATTGTGTTTCCAGAAGAATCTGTACCATTAATATCTTCTCCAGATTTTGTCAATATCAGTTCAACTGTTTCAGGATCAGGAAATAAGTTGTCAGATGCAATCAAGGAATGTAAAGGTGTTCGTGTAATTTTATTTTTCATTTGGAATAACTCTGGTCCCTGTGGTAATGCAATCAGATATTCAATAATCTGTTTGAAAGCAGCTTTATCGTCATGTTTTGGAATTAGTAGCATGTGGGCAATATTGTTGCCAAAAAAATTTGCAGCAAGAATGCAAGCACGTTGCTCGATGAGATATTTTAGCACGTCCAACTTTTGATAATATGCAGCTAAGAGTACTGGTGTATTGCCTTCGTTGTCGGTAAGTTCTGGTGAAATTCCTATCGACACAAAATATTGACAGTATACCAGATTTCCCTCTGCTGCTGAAATATGAAGTGCATTTCTACCTACATTGTCAGCCTTATTGTGGTTGGCACCAAGTGCCATTAAACTTTTCAGCAACGACAACGAGTTTTCTTGTCTCGCAGCCGCCAGAAACATGGTATCACCATGTGAATTCATTGCATTGATATCCTCAGCTGATGTTTGTAATATTAGTTCAATTACCGAAGGGACGGATGACAATCTACCAGATAAAACACTTTCATGCAGCGGAGTTCGTCCATACATATTCGTAATTTTTAAAAGTTCAGGTGCTTGTGGCAGCGAAATCAAGAATTCAATATTCTGTTTTTTAATGGGCTTATTATCATGTTTTTTGGTCAGCATCATGTGGGCAATATTGTTTCCGCCTTTGCTGACTGAAAAAATGTTAGCATGTTTGCTTAATAGGAATTTTAGCACATCCATATTTTCAAAATATGCGGCAAGAAGAAGTGCTGTGTGCCCAGCGTTGTCTTGATGTTCCATCGACATTCCAATCGATACAAAAAATTTAGCAATTTCCAGGTTTCCACAGGGCAATCAAAGATTTCAAAACCGAAAATGGTTCCTGTTTTCTTACAGCAGATAGAAACATAGTATCGCCATTGGAACAGGTCGCATTGACATTCTCCCCAGAAGATTGCAATATAAGTTTTATGGTTTCCGGGTCGTTGTGTAAACTACCGAATAACATGTTTTCATGAAGTGGGGTTCTCGCCAAGTTGTTTCTTGACCTTAAAAGTTGTATTCCTTCTTTAAGGGAAGATAAGAAGTCAATTACCCGTGTTGATGCATCAAAACCATCATATTTTGACAAAAGTATTAAATGTGCTATATTGTTGCCTGTATCGGTCACTGAAAATGTGTCTGCTCCTCTTTCAATTAAATATTTGATTAAATCAGTTTTCTGGATAAAGTCAGCTCTGGAAATTGGAGAACCAAAGTTGATGTGGTCATGCTCTGGAGGTGTTCCCATCGATAAAAAAAACTCGGTTGGTATATCTACAGCTTCTACGTCTAACATTTCTAGTTCCTTCGTTTCATCCTCTTCCGTATTTGGTTGGTTGGTTGCCCGTTCAAAATAACACTTCATGCATGGAAAATGTATTTGTCTTGCTGCTGCCGTCAGCAGCATATTATTGCCATGGAGATCCACAGATTTTATGTCCTCGCCTAATCTTAGTATCCGCTCTACCATTTCAATGTCAGGGAGTACTTTACCGCACGCAAGCCATTCATGTAAAGGCGTTCTTCCTTGATTGTTTGTTGTTTTGAAAAGTTCCGGTCCTTGTGGCAGTGAAGATAGATATTCTATGTTTCCTGTAAGTATTCTTTTGTCTTCGTGCTTTGATGTTAATAATATATGTGCAATGTTATTGCCGTCGTTGTTCACTGCAAGGACATCTGCATCTTGTTCGATAATATACTTCAACATATCAAAACATTGTTGCTGATGTTCTTCAGGGTAGTGTTTCCTAAATTTAAAATTGTTTTTAATTTTTCCGTACTTGTAGCTGATATTAATTATTTTGGTGGCATAGTGAAGTGATATATTCCCAAGGCTGTCTTTTTGATTTACAGAAATGCCAGCCGTTACAAGTAATTTCGTATTAGCTAGATTTCCAGACGCGACCGCAAAATGAAGCGCATTTTTATCTTTGCAGTTTTTTGAAAAGAGGTCAACTCCTGCGTCTATCAAATGTTTAATAACGCTTATGTCATCATTGTGTCTTATGGCTGTGAGCAAAATGTTATTTCCCTTCCGATCCACTTCGTTGATTTGGATTTCGGGAATTTGTAGAATTTGGATTAGGGTGGGTTCATCAACATTCCTTAATAAACGTGGTAAGGGATTTTCCCAATGTGGTAAATTTGGTCGAAACAAATCCAAAGCTTTAACGTCGTTTAATAAATATTGGCAAAGTTCAATAAATTCTTTTTTATACATGGAGCGTGCATTTTTGGTAAGCACAGTATCAACATCCTCGGACTCAATATATGTTGCCCTAATATTGGCTCCCTGTTGTACCGCAAATTTAATGAAGTTCACATCTCCAGAAAGCACGATAATGCCGCCAACTAAGAAGGGCTCACCAGCAGGGTTTATTGTTTCATATACGTCTAATATTATTGACTTGTCTGTTGCCATTAGAAGTTTGTATATCTCCATAGAGTCTTCGTCAATTGGTAAGCGCATGTTGCTAAGGCATAAATACACCAGGCACCGTTTAGAAAGCGTAATTTTCTGAATGAAAAATTCGACGAGATGGTAATCGTGTCTCGCGACTGCATAATGCAGCGGAGTTACTAGCTCTGTAGGCATGTTTGAACAAGTGTCGTTTAAATTTTCGTTGAAACATTCCTCGAACAGTTTGAAGAGCTCCTCCAAAGCACGTACGTCAGACATATTTGCTGCTTGACAAAGATATTCACAACAGCTCAAAAATTGCTTATCGGTGGAAATTCCATTTATATTGCCAAGTAACCTCACTGGGTGGATAAGTAAATCCCGTAGCGTAACGTTGAAAGAGTTATCTGATGCAGCATTTTTAAAGACATCTATCAGAAGACGGATGATGCAGACGTGGTTGGAACTTATGCATGAGCATAAAATTTTACGAGCATTCCCATCTAATAAGTATTTTTTGGATCCAATAGATGTTACTTCCGACATGTTCACTACTGTATTTCGCTGTAGACACGCATTTAAAATATAAACTATTGTGGCATTGATAAATTCAAAACAATTTAAGTGTACCGCAGCTACTCTAAAAAACGCACCAGGAGACATGTTGGTAAAGTTTATCTTTTGGGTCGACAATATGCTTTCAAAAAACAACCGTTGATGTTTCCTTAGCACATCTGTGTTAATCAAGTGACAACAGCCTGTGATGATATCTGCAAAATACTCGGCAACAAGGAATTCCGCAAAACTTTTGTGGAGAAAAATTACATAGCTGAAGCTTTCTTCATTGGTTGTACACGCTTTAAAAATTCCACATGCATGTAATTGCTCAGATGATTTAGGATATGATACATTTTTGATTTGGAAATAATCGTCAGCAAGTTCAGGAAGTAACAGTTGAAGTGCCTTCCAAACAAGGAAGTCTTTCAGCTTTTGGCGTTCCTCAATGTCTAATGCGGAACTATTTTTGTTCAAATTTCCTTGTTTTTTAGTTATCTGGGTTTGATATGTAAATTTTCCAGAATTTTTCGTCGCACGATCAAGTCCCAAATTTATATACATGTCATACATGTCATACATGGTTGACACAGAGAGAAAGTCGTTGGCATTGCTGCTGGTATCTCGCGAAGCATACATTAGAGCATTTTTAACATTGATTGTTGCCATGATAAAGCACTGAAGCGGAACACCCATAATTTCCCCGTCAGCTTTGGTCAGTTCATTTCTCAAAATCATCAAGCATGCCTTAGCAAATGATCTCAATCGTTTAGTTTGTATGTTGGGCACTTCTTCAATTTCAGCACAGTTTTTCCAAAACCTAACAAAATACTCAATTTGACTTTTTTCCGAGAACGGAAGAATATCATAAACGTCTGCGTTAAAAGCCTCTTTAAGCTCATTTCTCATGTGAGGTCTAGATGTTATAAACAGACGAACATTTTGGAAATTTTCAGCTAAGGCCTCAAAAAATAATTTTGCGGATGTCAGTTTTTCATTCGGAATTTCGTCGAATCCGTCCAACAAGAGTTCAAGTCGTACTTTGTTGGAATGCAAGGCTTTTTCTAGAATTGACGACGTCAACTCAAATGAGCAAAGATAACGCAGCAACGATTTGGTTGCTGCGGAAAGGTTTGTAATATTGTTATCTATTGTTGTGTTTAAATGTTGAATAAAATGCTGTAAGCTGATGAAACCAACAATGCTATTGCACGCCCGTTCCTGACTCTTGTGGGCAATATTTTCTAGTAACCAGGTTTTACCCATTCCTGGTGTGTCACAAATGCAAATAGTCTTTCCAGACATTTCGTTTTCAAACTGGTTAAAAAAGTATTCTTCAAGAATGTACAACGGTTTCTCCCGCAAATGTAGTGGGATATGACTAGTAACAATTGCACTTGATTGCGTGGAGTCCTGTAAAATAAACTCGGAGGTGTAGCTGTCAAAGCGGATGAGATGGACTGGCTCGGACCAAACAGTACGTAGCTTGTCCCAGTCTTGTGGATTTTGCAGTAAGACAAATTTAACATTCCTTACCTTTTTAAAAATTACTGTAGTAGAATCGGATATGTGATTTGTCCCTGCCAAGTTTGACAGTTGAATTCGGTCCAGTCCATTAAAAACGAAAATATCCGCGCATTTCTGATTAAATACATCGGGGTTCAACTTTATCCTATTGGAGATTAGACGTGGAATATACAATGAATGAGGTGCTAAGATCATATTGTGGTCGTAAATTGTCATTTTGTTCATCTTGGCAACGAAGAACTTGAAAGCATCTTTCGTGTGGTATTTTGCGTTAAGTATTTCATACAACGACTCCTCTGTCAAGTCAATTCTACATTGTTTAAGTAGATGTTCGACTACGCCTTTAAGAAAGATGAAAAATGTTCCGTATTGTTTGGATTTGTAAGCGGCTTGTCCAAACGCTTTATACGAGTTCGTTCTTGTGAGGAGTTTTTCAAACAACAATTTATTTTCGGCCTCTTTACCTTCTGTTTCTCTTGTTGCCTTCTGCAATTCAATTTGAGTGCGGAATATAATGTATCTATAATTATTACTCTAATTGTAATGCAAAAAAATTTGAGACTTGCCATATTCTCCAGGTCCACTTTGTTGAGTATTTTCTCAGCCAATAAAGTGGCTAGCATTAAAGGATTTGTCTCTGTCTTCTCCACGATATCGGGAAGATGTTTCTCGACAAAAGTCTTTTGCCAGGATTCCATTGTATAAAGTATGGATGGAGGATACCTAATGAAACGACAATAGCACCAAGATAAACAATTCGGTAACAGCATTTATTCCGTAGTGTGTGATTTCTAGTTTCTATTCACGGAAAGAGAAATTAAACTGATTGCAAATTGAAGTCGTCTAAATATCGAAATACGACAAATGGCTATTACTAGTTGAACAGAAATAAGAAACCCTTTTTGTTTCCTTGACGCTCCTGTTTCTACCCGGCGTTGTTTCATCCACTCCATATTCCCCTCGATCAAATATTTCAAGCAGTAATGGCCAAAATTACATATAATGTAAAACACTGTAAGCGTTTCGTTAACGCTGATTTTTCCCCTGAAAATTGTCTTTGTTTGTTAGGTGAATGTTGATTTGAGGTTTGTTTAGGAGCATAAAAATAATTAAACATGTTTAATTGAGCCACCGAACAATTTTTACCAATACGTGGGTACAGGTTACTTTAACCTGCTTTGTACATAAGCTCCTGGGTTTTCACTTAATTTCGGTTATGTGGTTGGTTAATGTAGATTCAGTTTGCTTGTTCCTTCGTGCTAAACGTATGAGCTAACGATTTTTTTAAAATTTATTGTATATTTTGTGGTTGATTTTGGTTAGCGTGGTGGTAGTAAAGTGTGACATCAAACATGTTTAATTGTGTATTTTTTTGTTTATGTACAAAAACAAATGAAATTTTCAAACCACGTTGTATTTATGCTAAATTTGTTTATCGAAAAAACTTTACACATGTTTAAAAAATTAAATAAACATATTTTAAGCATGTGTATGTTTAACAGGGCCACTACTAGTTGACAGTCGTCAATGAAATGTGTCACATGTTTCTCGACTCTCTCACTACGGTTAGGATCAACGAGAATGTGCAGTGAGTGTTAGAACACCATAGGTAACCACTACAATTGCATCAGTAGGAGAAAAATATAAAATTTAGCTCGAATTTAAAAAACAACTTCTTTTGAGTACTGACACAATTGCAAAGTAGTTAAGGTAAATATGGTTGAACACCAAAAGGTATCTTGGTTGTTAAAACATAAACCTTAGCCATTTTAGCTCAAATTTGGCATACAGTTAATTCATAGTACTGGCATCTATGCGAAGTAACTAGCATTGTTTAAAGCATATCACAGACACGGTTAATCTGTTTTGGATGCGGTTTTCGACTATCGACTAATAACGACAAGGGCTGTAATTGATGTCAACTCGACATGTCTCTTACACCTTGCGTTAGTAAATATTAATTTTCTGTTGCACCTCTTAAAGTTTTGTTGACTTTTAACATAACAACCATGACTCCGGTTTACGGTCCACATTGTTGGCATTGGTATAAATGTACCAATGTACTCATACACTCATAGTAAAAATCTACTACGCACGTTTTTGAAAATTGTGTACTGTTGGCATTGATTTTTGTTGGATTGTGTCTAATGGCATATCTAAAATCTAAATATAACATTGCCAATAACTTTACATTATCTTATCTTGGTTTAAAGGGGTGTGAATTCAAAAACAAGTTCCTCGATTAAGAAATTCAAAAACAATTNAATGGCATATCTAAAATCTAAATATAACATTGCCAATAACTTTACATTATCTTATCTTGGTTTAAAGGGGTGTGAATTCAAAAACAAGTTCCTCGATTAAGAAATTCAAAAACAATTAAGAATTCTGACGTTTACATAATTTTGTTTGGAGAATACGCCAAACAGTCTTAATTTGGTAAAGCAGGCGCAAGTCAGAGAAATTACGACCTCCAATTTCCCGATGCCAGTGCTAAAATTAGAAATTTCATATTAAAAAAACAAAGAAATCTCGGGCTTCGCGCAAGCTTCCTTTCCCAGTTCTTTTACCAAGTAATCCTGTAAAGCTTAAATGAGAAAATTCTTTTCCTGCGCTTAATGTTATTCTTATTAAAAAATTATTTAAAACACACGTTTCACGTACGTACTTTACATGCGTAAAAGTTTAAATTCGATAGGTATTTACTAACAAGGATACCGTTTTGTTAATAACACGCCAAGTCAAAGATTTTTCACTAAGTAGGATGCATTTGGACCTCCTGAATCTAATGGTAACAATGAATATCCCGAATGGTCACATCCACGCCCGCAAAAACAAATTGACGACCAGCGAACTTCCCTTTGTAATAGGTAGTACCACAATACACCACTGCTCAATATTCGTACTTACCATTAGTGGGGTATCTTTTATTTGGCGTGTTAGTAACAAAACGATATACTTGTAAGTTGGTACATAATTACCTATTAATATGGGCTTAAACAGAAGATAGGATTTGACCCCCCCCTGGAAAAAATATCAATCCGCAGCCTATGTCCGAGAATATGAAAAAAATCGCTCTCGTACACGTTCCGGTATTCCATCGTAAGATATGTCGTCGTAAATGCTTTTGTGCACTAAACTCAAAACTAATGTTTGTGTTTGACAACTAAATAGGTTTACATTTTGTGTTATGTGGCATCACGCACTGATGTCTCAAAAATGCGAAGTGTTCGCAAATCAAAATATTTCCAGGCTCTTTATTATATTGTACAATTAGGCGGTTGCCATGCCACCATTTT
>JAHZNB010003726.1:0-18037 GCA_027744295.1 Callyntrura guangdongensis
GTTAGCTAGTGTCAGTTCACCAAGTGGACTTATCTCCCAAATTATAGCATGCCACATACATGGTATCTTTGTTTTTATGTACTTGACTGCACTCCGCGACTCATCCGCAGATTACCATAGACAAAGAGTCGAGCTTTTGATCAATGCACACCACCGCAGCTTTAGCAGCCCAACCTTCCCTCTTTCTTTCTCTGTCAAAAGCCGATTCAAGAAAGAACAATCAAAATGAATGAGAGATTCAAAATGTGAGGCATAATCATGATGTATGTTTTTTCTCAAGTTCATTCTTAGACCAGGTCAAACGAAACAATAAACGATGATATGAGTAATCTCGTACGATGTCTTGGGAAAGGGAACGTAATAAACAACCCATCTTCCTAATCACCATTTTAATAACAGTTAGATAATCACTTTACTACGACGGGATGAAGAGATGGTGATCATAAGGGTGATGTTGATGAAGCATCAATGTCTATGATTGGAATAATTGACTTGACCTGGTGAAGTGAACCATGCTCTCTAAAATATATATCTGCGCTTTAGGTATGGCTGGACATGCTATTTCATTCTTAATACATCATATAGTAGTGTGGATATTGCCATTTGACAGATTGACTGTATATTAATGAGTAAAGTAATTTTGACTAGTCTGTAAAGCTGGGGGCAATGTTTGGCTATGAGGACGTGTCTTCCGCGCTGGAAATATAATGTACACCTAAGTATTTTGCGTTTAACTTTTTATCGAAAATGCCTATGCGTGTGGCAGAATTGCATGCGGACTTTAATTAATCAAACATCGGATAAAAATGTACAGCATGATTTGTACAGCAATTTGCAATTTGATTGGATAATGGGTAACAGGATAGTTCAAATACTTTTGGTATTTTTGAAAATTGGTTTTCTTACCTGGACCAAATCTTTGAGGAAACAAGCGCCCATGCTTTGCTAACAGCCACGGATAGAAAGAGTGTCCTACAGCAGAAATTGCTGGATGATGTGACGGTAACCCAACAATCCATCCAGGAATTCCAGGATGTTGATAAGATGTACAGGTAGTCGCTGAAGCGGATGCAGCCGCTGCAAAATTCAGCATTCCTGAAGGATATCCTGCAAACAGGGAGGTTATGGCACCTGGTTCCGGAGACTGAGACGGTTGTCTAAGAATCCCTGTTATAGGAAGTGATTTTGATAAAAATTCTGTAGAGTTAGAAGATGGGAATTTCTCTCGAGGACTGCGACTTGTTGACGTTGATGGATAATTAGTTTTGCCACTGATGACTGATGGTGACGAGGATATTATTGCAGTTGCAACTTGTTTATTACAATGACCATTGTCCTTTGATGAGCTCCTGCTGTTAATAATACTATTGTTAGTATTGTATTGTTTGTAGGTGCCACATGGGGACACCATTCCCGGACTACAATCGGCAGATGAGTTATTACTCCCTGGAGAACGAAATAACGGTGGTATCTGCGTAAGATTACTATTAGGAATGGAGACTGCTCTAGGGACTAAACTCCCATTATTACCCGCAGCTTCAATGTTTCCGTGTTGCAAATGATGAAGGCGATTCGCTACTGGAACTAAAATGCCACGAGATTCTACTCGGAGTAATCGTTCGGTGGTAGTGACATTATCGCCTACCAACCTCTCTGTTGACGATAGTTCCAGACACCGAGGTCGTTCCACTGGGGTTGCCTCTCTTTGTCTGCGCTGATATACGGATGGTTTTGAAATTCCATTGCTGCGCTTATTCTTGGTTTCACTACTACTGTCCTCGTCTCCTTCCTGTCCAACAATAGCGTCAATGGAAAACCCAATCTTGGGCCGAAAAGTTACTGCTGGTAACACAGTAGACATGGGTGCTAACGGTATCATTATGAATTTATTAAATTGGATCGTAATTAAGGTTCTCTGCTAAAAGGAGACAAACGTTTTTAAGTAACTTGGCTAGCTAGCAAGTGTATTATTATAACGCAATCTTTCGTAATGGTTACCACCTTTAAAATATATTAACCTTTTACATCTCGCTCCTTCTCTGTTGCTCTCTGATCTAGTTCAATGAACTTGTTTGATTTGCCGCCTGTCTCAGCTCAATTAGTACTCTTTTATTTTTAAATCTTTCGTCATCATGTTTTATTGATGAACTTTTCTATATTTTGGCCGCGGTTTATTAATAACAAGGGTGATAATAAAGACTGATTATTTGCTGAAAAGAAATTAACGATGGAATCTTGTCTGATGAAAGTAAAATATCAGGTTGTAAATGCGGGAGCATTCTACATTACATTGCAGTTTTTCTTGCTAAAGTAGTGCATTAAGCGTTTGTATATGTGCTCATGCTCAAGTAAAAGTATTAATAAATAATAAATAACGATAAAAACTGTTTTAACGAGTCTTATTCATTTAATGTGATGATAATAATAACGATTATGTTTATGAGCTGATCAGTCAGTCATCGTTCTTTTTTGAGGAGGCACATGCCGACAACAACCATATTAAATCGTACTTGTGTGCATGCGTTGCTGCATATAACCCCAACTACATAGGTATAGCGAGAGAGCTTAGGTATATTTATGTACCGTACAACAACTAACTCAAAACAATAATGAGGCAATCACGACGACTATTACTCCACTCTGTCTGTCAGGTTGGCTGGTATACTGTTCAATAAAGAAATTCCTTTTTTGATAAGAGAAGTGGAGAAGAATTATTTTCTTCTGCTGTTGTTTCTCCTCCTGCCGTTATTGACGATGACGATAATGACAACGACGTCGATTGCTTTTCATGTTGTGCCGACTAACCGCTCTCTCTTACAGCTTATAGATTTCAGATTCATTTTTTATTGTGTCGTTTTACTCTGGGTATAGGTATAGAGATACAGCGCTTCTAAGTCGTAAGCAATTGCCCGTTTCGGCGTACCCACACGCTCGTACGACCACAACAACTCATTGCGTCTCGTATTTTTTTTACTATAGAGCTTATCTCCACGTTCCCGTTTTTCATTTCAACATCCGACAAAGATCAATATCACATTTCCCCTGCCTGGACCAGAAGAGTAAATAGGAGAGGAAGGGAGGGATAGAGAGAAAGATCAAGAGACGGGACGGAACGTAGTTTTGATGATGATGATGATGATGAAGTTTTCATATCTTATTTCTTCCTTCCAAAAAGCCCACTTGGAATAATGAATCATACCTATATGCCTCGGCTTGTTGGCGATGATGACAGCTTTTGTATTATTATTATTATTGTTATGAAGAATACTAATCGTAATTGATGATTGTTTTCGTTGATAATAAAATGTTAATAATTGCTAACAAGCTGATTATTATATTACTCTCCACAGGTGCATAAGTGTAGGTAGGAGAAATATACAGAGGAAAACGCTCCTGTCAAAAGTGTTATTTTTCAGAGAGGGAGAAAGAAAGAGAGAGAGAGTTGCTTACATAATCAAAAAAGGACTTGGAGGATTCAATTATTTCTTTATGGATCCTGATATCCCGAAATAAAGATGAGTCAGCAGAAGCAGAGGCAACGAGCATATAGGTAAAATACACACGCACGAGACTAGGAAAACATGTACCACATAGCGTTTTGTAGAACATGCCGAACAGAATAAGTTGTTGATATTTGCAGAAGAGTTGACCAAGGGCAGCAGCCAGCAGCCCAACTACATGCAGCTTTTACATGCTTGTTTGTGTATGTGCACGTGAAGAAGAAAGGCAGAAAGAAGGTAGTAAAGTTGTTGTGGTGGATGCCTGTTTGCTGTTTGTTTGCTACAGTTGAGCTCTGTGAACGAAAGAAAATTGAAAATTCCTTTGTGTTTCGTTCTGCTAGCATGGTGCAAGGGGTGCTTGCTTGACTTCTTCTTGACTGCGTTGATTGCTTGTTTTTTGAGACGATATCAGAGATAATTAAGACAGCTCTCTTTGCTACAGCTGCTTCCTTTAAGCAGTTCACGTTGGTTAGGGAGAGGGAAAAAACAATTAAGACGGGACGGGATGATTGCTATACGACGACGAGGATGATGACGATGATAGCAGAAAAAAATTGGGAGAATAAGCAGCCACAGGGCTCTTACATTTTTATCTTTTTTCGCTGATTTTAGTTGGTGCAAGTGGTCGGACGGCCAACTAGAGAGTGGAAAAAAGGGAATCTCCTAGAATTTCAATGAATTACGTAATATAAAATCTTGCACGCTGTTAGTTTATTTTTTTGCTTATTATCTCAATTAGCTGCAGGACAAAATCTCATTATTTGAAACATTTTCGCTCATTATCTGTAATTGTGTATATATGTACATCTCTACTTTTGTGTGGAGGAGCAGATATAGCGTATTCTCAATGTTGGCACTTTTCGTCTCCCTAATTGGTAGTAAAAAATGAAGGAAAAAGTCACAATAACACCACCAACACCTTTAACTGTCACACACAAGAGCACAGAAAAGGATTATATAAAAGTGTAGCATTTTGTAATTTAACAAAATTTTTGTATCAAGTGCTATGAAATGTGTGTGCTCTTTTGCACATACATACACACTCACAGTTTAACAACATTTTTGCCCTGAAAAACCCAAACACCATTTAATTAACTAACAGTATGTACAAATTATAATTCATTCACGCACCATTTACTCTTACAGTCAGACTTTCTTATTTTAGATTCAAGGCAATTATTTCTTCTCGTGATTTGCGATGACGAGATTTGTGTATAATTTGATGTACACGGTAAAATGCTTGGATGAAATATACTTAGTAAAAAATGTTTTTCATCCACATGCCACGACATGCGTCGTGCGTACAAAAAGGAAATTGTTATCAACAATGCTGATTGTTATGTTACACAATTACTAACACCACCACCAACACTTTGTTTACTTGTTTGTATACAACATTGTGAAAATGGCTCAATAATATAGTACAACTGAGCACTGATCAACAATTATTACAATTCAAACACATACAGCACTAGTTTTACGACCAGATTACTTGACTATTGTAAATCTACTATTTATTTACTAATACAAATATATCATAGAATCCCGCACACTTGCAATTAATATTGAAGGCATGTATAGGTACTATATATGCAGTTCGGGTATTCGTATAACATGTGAAATCAATGATAAGCATTGAAAGATTGTATGTGGAAAAGGATTAACCTGTTTCTACGTCAAGAAAGATCACAACGTATACTAACAAATAAACCCAGCACATGGCTTCATTCAAACCGTGTGCATTGAGTTAGGTACATAAAGACAGAATAAAATGCCGTAAGTTCACTAGACTTTAGTGAATAGGTAAATAAAAAGTATTTGTGCTGATATTTTCCAAGTGTTTATTGCATGAAAACTTTTCAAATGTCAGTTTAGTTCAAGTTATGTAGTCCATCTAATGATTTCACCGAATGCAATTGTATCGTGTACTCTCCCTGTCTCTCTGTATGTAATAAATGTGTAATAAATAGGATCAGAACATACATATAAGTTGCTGTACATTTGACGAGTTAGCCGCTTATTTTTATTACGGTGAGTTGTGTTTTTATTCCTTGGCAAAATTCAACATTTGTTTCATTCACTCTTCCACCACCAACAACCATGGATGTACGGCGACAGCAGCAGCGTGGTTGTTCTGTACATTTCTCAGCAGACAAGCCACCAGCTTAATTTCATTATACTTATTTTATTAATTCCGTACATAACTCGTTCACATCTGAGACAAACTGCAACAACTGCGAGTAACCGATGAACCTGCATTTATATTACTCGTGTTCCCCAAAAAGGCAACCTGGCTGGTCTGCCTATTCCGAAAAATTGTTAACGCTGAAGCACACATTAAGCCGAGAATGATAATTTTTATTGAGCTGAATTGCAAGCAACGCCAACAACAAAGCCAAAACACAGCTAGCAAGAAGGGCAGAATTATACCGGGTAAATCATAAAGAAAGAAGTTGGAGCAGCAGCAGAGATGAAAAAGGTATATATGGAATTATGTTGTGTGAGCAAATTGTACATAAAGGATAATCGCATAACAAAAGCAATCGACAAAAAGACCACGACGACGGCATGCTGCATGTTAATTCCACTTACTTCACTTTACCCTTTCATGCTATTCTGAGAAGTTTCCTTTGTG
The DNA here is from genome assembly GCA_027744295.1 of Callyntrura guangdongensis. Taxonomy (NCBI): domain Eukaryota; kingdom Metazoa; phylum Arthropoda; class Collembola; order Entomobryomorpha; family Paronellidae; genus Callyntrura; species Callyntrura guangdongensis. Next base: position 6,136 of record JAHZNB010003726.1, read on the forward strand.
TGAGCATTTATCCCTGTGTGTGGTTTTGCTCCTGTGGTAATGTATCCATCTATAATCCTGTTTGTTTGGTCGCCTGCGTGTATTTTTTGTATTTTTCTACTTGGTGCTGCAAGTGCTGCTCGCTCACTTGAGGAGATACAAGTAGTAGAAGAGGCAGTAGATATGAGACAGGCCAAGAGAGGAGAGCTAGTAGAGCTAGAGAGAGAGAGAGAGTGAGTGTGTGTTTGGAGTGTTAACCAGGTAGGGAGGCAAAAAGCAAACAAGAAAAGCTTTTCATCTTGATAGCTTAAGCTCACTCACAACAAATAACTATAATAGGTTTTACAAACGAGAAAATTGTGTGTAAGTGAGCTCGTCGTCGTCGTCGTGAGCCCTAAACTAAAACCCAAACATCATCCTCTCTCCCTCTCGCTTCACTAGTGCTCTTCGCTTCTCTACCAGTTTCCAATTTACTTGTCATCCAGCCTGCGCCTTCCCGTAGCAATCGAGTGCATTAAAACTTCACAGAATTGTGCTCAGCAGCTCAACTACAGAGAATAAAAAGAGCATGCCACGTTGTTAGTATTGTTATTGCGGTCTTATGATTCTTGCATGCAGAGAGCGATTTTACACACATCACAGCTAACACACACAGAGAGAATCTAAAGAAGAGGTGGACCTTTTTAACCTGATCGAGGCGGAGTGAGCCGATTGAACTCTCCGCCTCGATGTACTCTCACGTATCTTGGTCTGTTTTTAACAATTTTCTATTCTGCTCCGTACAAACCGCGTCAACTTTAACATTGCCCGGCTATGCAAGCTAACCCAGAACGTAAGCTACTTGAACCCTCCTTCCCAATTTGGCTATTCACGTAATAATAACAATCAATGCATTTATCATGCAAATAAAATGCAAAATGAAAAGTGCTTCTTGGTTTCCTCTCTATTAATCCTTGTTGTCTGTCTGCATGTTCGTCTGAGTGGAGTGTGTGTGTGCCACTCGACTCACTGCTACGACGACGAGACGGTTTGGTTTGTGCGATACAAACCGATATAATAGTGCGTGCATGCCTGGCATTTTTTATTTATTATTGCCTTTTATTGCTGAGAGGAACGTTTTTAGCAGAAAATCACGTAACAAGGTTTTGCCTCTCTTGCTGTAATAAAGGGGAAAGAAGGCAGGAGAGAGAGAGCCAACGCCAAGAGAAGAACTCATAACAAGCTCGTGAAGAGAGAAAAAGGGATGCATAATGCAATACTTACTTTTTCACACAATAATAATAACCGTCATCATCTGCGACAGCAGTAGCATTTTGAATCTGCTGAAAATGTGTTTAGTCTTAAGTCCTCGTCTGATTACGTATGCGGACTGCATACACTACATATAATATCACTAACCATAATATAAGGGAAAGAATCGTCAGGCATAAGAAAAGAGAAAAGTGAGTAAGCAGCAGCAGCAGCAGCAGTTATGGCGTTTGAGTAGTTGTTGTGCCATTATAATATTGCCATATTGGATTCATGTCGCTGAGCTTTTCAAACCGTTTACAACAATCAGTTTTCTTTGTTACAACAACAAGCACGAAAAAGGATTAATAAGTATTTACTACAACGACCACTACCACTGTTCTACCTTCACCACCGTCACCATCACTAACAATTTTCGACAAACAAGCTTTTGGCATTTTAGAATATTATGAGCTCAATAATTATATCGTTTTGGATGCATTGTTGCTTTTTCTTGCCATTTATTTTCTTGCCTGCTATATAGTAGTTTTGTTGCCTCCCTCTATAAACTTTTGTACATTTGCAGTAACAAAATGAACATCTGCCTGCGTATTATTATATAGAATTTTTACATACGTCTAATAGCTGCATGGAATAACAGCAGCGTCTTGTGTGTCGGATTTGATTTCTTTCTTGCCACTTTAGTCTTTCACTGCCAAATACTTCCACTTGTTCTTGTTAGTAACCGATATGAGATGCCTAAACACTAACACACACATAGATACGCTTATTGTGTGTGTAGTGTGTGTGTACATTACACCATTTACCACTCTGCGTCATTATCATCACCATGATCATCATTCTCGTTTCATCTGATATGATGGTTCGCCCACCTTTTTGCCACTTCTTGCATTAACCTCGTGTTCTGTACACATACATACCCACGACGAAACAAGCCTTCCTCTTATTTTCAATCTTTTCTTGCCAAGGTTTGTGTTTACTTTTGTGTTGGCCGTGCAAACAAAAATGATGTTGCGTGTGTTCTTACGTTACGACTACTGATGCCATCTTTGCTCTCCACTTTTCCTCCCTATCGTAAGTTACTCTGTTTCGCTTTTACTCTTTTAATTCTTTCGTTACTTTATTTACGTTACCTCTCATCACGGCTAATTAGTCTTAGTACACAACATTCATTGAGCACGGCTTGAATTTAAATTACAGACAGAAATCTGGTTTTTCCTAATGATATCTAATAAATATCCTATAACGCAGCAAGCATGTTTTCCCTAATGGGCATGATATATTATTATAGTATTTTTAGTCGGCTGCCATCATGGAGAATGGAATATAGACGGATGGTTCTTTAAGACACGGCTCATTTATAAATAGCATTCCAATTTAAATGCAAATGATGCAAGACGATGATGGCACAGTGGGCCATATTGGTTTTACCGAGGCGGTTGTTGCCGGCAAGATATTTTTGCAGCAGCATCTGCTGCTCAAAATACTTATCTAAACAGAATTTTTCCATTTGTGTTTATATCCTTGATATCTAGTATATGTATTTGATCGCATGAAAATAAACACACACAATGAACAATATTTATACATAATCCATAAAATAAATACAAGTTGACATTGTGTACACTACATCATCTGCTAGACACTAGACTACTTATTAGCAACTTTGCAAAGAACAGAAAGCATTTTGACGGTATTATCTTTATGAATTCTATTGCTATTTTGTTTTCAAAGAAGAAAAGAAAGGGGAAAATGCAGGTGTGTTTTTATCAACAAAGAATATCTATTTTGCTCGTTATTGCAAACTCGCCGAAAATAATTTTTGGTAGTAAAAAGGGTTTAAGTAATTTAGTTGACTTTTGTTGTCTTTTTGTACCATTGGGAAATAATAGTTTTACATAAAAGCAAATGATTTTTTAACTTTCTCTTGAGTTGAAATAATTCACACAGCTTTGTCTTACTTGTCCACAACACTAATAGATTCATTCACACCTCAACAACAACAGTACGATGAGGATAAGAACATATTTACAAATGCAGCAATAAAGTGGCCATGATTATCTCAATTCGCGGAAGCGCATTATATATTTCAACCAAAACCTACGTAACTGGAAAAGGTTTAATTTATGTAGGTAAAGTGAGAAAGAAGTAATGAATACGATGGGCAATAACTATACGTTTTTTTCTGCACAGACCATTACATTGTTTACAATGGTTTGTTTGATGAGAGCACAATATTGCTTATACACGCACGCTCATAAATAGTAAACCCCAAAAACTTGTAAATCTCTCTCCTTACTACAATAATGTACACTTTTTGTGTTTTTTTCATATAGCATTCAAACCTTAAAAAGCAAATAACCGCCATTTTTGTAGTCATACTTCACCCATTCTACAACTTGTAGACTTGGTATTACTTTGCGGCATGAGGATAATGAGAAAAAAGATGTACGTGACGCGAGGGCTGCCATGATGAAAACCTGCAAAAATATTTTTACGTTGATAAAGGCCATTACTCTGATAGATGCGGTTGTACTTAGCTCATTCATTATTATCATTCATTGCATAACACAAAAGGCGACTTTATCAGAGGAAAACGACAATGGTGCCCTATTATTGAACATAGAATGATACAGCAATAAAAATGGTGTGAAGAGATTTCTCCCGTCCCGTCCCCTCTTCTCCGCTCACGTTTCCCTATCCAAGTTTTTGTCCAGAACCGAAATGATATTTGCTGGCATATATGTCTGCATTATAACCATGTCTGCATGCAAAGAATTATATGACGAAAGAGGGAGAGAGACCGAGACAACAACGGGAACGATGATGATTTCGATGATCCCTTATCCTCATTCATACATGTTCCATCATCTCATTCATCATCTCTCAAAAATTGTTATTCATGTTGTTTTATACGACTTATAAGGGCATGAATTTTTGTGACTGAGCTTGTTCCATTTTCCCCTCTGCATCACTACTTACACATCTATAATGTACGTATATGGTAAATGATTGTGGTACACAGAATAAAACAGTATAATAGTTCTTAAAAAAGAAAATAATACAAAAATGAAGATACTTTTGAAACAACATGCCGTTATTCATTGATGTCCTTTGCATTTCAAATAGAATCGAATAATCAACTTCATCTTTATTGGGATCCGATCCATATTTACACAGGGAACAATTTTAATTTGGCGAGTAAACCAGGATTAAATAGCCTTGCGCCGTTCTATACTCCATCACTATCAGTTTTGGTATTGTCCTCAGGGGGAAAATGTTAACAGGACAATCCCACATTTCCAATTTTGTTTGCATCACATCACAACACTAAATTCAGATAAATAATCATAATCGCACCTTCTACGCACAAAAGTGCCATTTGAAAGTATCAAAGCAGGGACACTCTTTGCATCGTCGAGGCTTTAGGTTTTGTTCATTCACCCCTTTACCAAAACTTTTCAGACCCGACCTCTGAGCAACGCATTATGAATTTATAATAATAAAAAATTGTATATCATTTTTTAAATAAAATAATTGGATAGATGGGAACTACGAGCTTACAAATCCGAATTGTTATACGCTGTGTTGAAGCAGAGTTCAGTGGTGTCGTTGATAGCATCCTGTCCCGTATTTCCATCATAATAACCTGCCGCTATCATCAGAGAATCGGGTTCGTATACATACGTTTCTTCCTGTCCACCATATCATTATATTTGCTGTAAGTGTTGGTGTTATGATTATGATGATTATTATTTGCTATCTGTGGTCATACCTCTCTATAAAAGTGCCGGGTTTACCGCGCTATATTTGAACTAGTTGTCGAAATAGAAAAGTATAGTCGTACTGCACTCCATACTACATACAAATGGAAATGTGCCATCTTTCGAGAAATGACTAGGTTGACGGTTGACTACTTTAGTTTATTGACTGACAATCATGGCCAGCGGAACAGGGGTTGGGGGGATTTATCCCCCCACGATTCGGAAATTTAATATTACAGGATAGGGAGAAATGTAAATCCTTATACATTACAAGGATAGGATTTTCCCCCTTTTGCCCCCCTGCTCCGCCGCCCCTACTTGAAATGAATATATCAAAGTAAGAAATCTTCCAACCAGCCAACCCAAACGAAAACCAGCCTTATTATTATTATTATTATTATTAAGTATCACCCGTCATCTTTGTCGTTATTACTGATATTAAGAGACATAACTCATTCCTCTATTACATTATAACCATACACACACAACCGTACATTTTAATATTTTATGTGTGTTCTTCGCGTTTAAAGTGTGGTATGCATGCGCTGATGCGCATATTAGCCCAATTCTAAATAAGATGATGGTAATGATAATGACGATGGGAAAGGGAAAGAGGCAGGCAGCATCATATTTATCATCAAACACTCAATTCGGAAAAAGTAAAGCAGTCATTGTTTTGTTAGAGGCAAGTCAATTTCTTTTTCCTTTCCTCTATCTATGCAACCGTAACCTCTACCATTTTGTGTACCATGGCACATTACTATTTATTTTATTTGGTAAAAAATGATATATAGCTTATCCCCAGTGATAATGTTAACGACGACGACAATGATGATGGCAGAGCCGTGGCGATGGCGGCTGTGAGGAGTCCCATTCTAATCCCTGCTGATTCTTATCAACGACATCACACACACACGCACACACAAAACAAGTTCAAAAAGGAAAAGTGTATTCGATGAAAGTTTGTGCTTATAGCTCAACAAATTTCTCGCATTCCCCCAAAAAGTATCTTGCCGTTTTGTCTTCTTGCTTCGTCTTTGATAATTTAATTTATTTTCTGTTTCAATTTAAATTGCTCGCTGAGTTATTCCGATATACGATATGCCTTCAACCTAATTTAAATTTGACGCAGTTTTATTTATTTCTTTTTTGAGAGGCAATAATAATTATTAAAATGTTTGACATTTTATCGTTTGTTCTGGCTCCTAGGCATACGGTTTGGGTTTGATCATTCTATCGACGTGATGAACAGTAATAACGTGTTTGTTGTTTCTTCACTTTTACCCATATTTGTCCACAATTGACAATGATACCAATCAGGTTGATACCATCCAAAAATGATCTGAAGCCAATACTATATAAAGTCATGTTATGCAGCTTTTAACTGTTCTTTCAGCCAATAAGTGTAAATAATCGATGATGATGGTAGTGGTGGTGGTGGTGATGATGGCAAGTAAAACATTGCACAAGATTACTAACCACCCTCTCAAAATATTTATAGGAACGTAGTTTGTGTACTAAGGACAGTCGATCTTATCTTTTTATATTTTTTGGCTGTACTCAATAATAAACAGAATGATTGCTTGTTTCCTCTCTCGCAACCTTCTTCGATCAGGTGCAGAACCAATCACCACGTAATAATAATAGTAATGATTATTATATATTGATAAAAACAGGCAATCAGCAGATACATAGTTAAACTTTACGTCAACCAGACAAAGAGTAGGCACGACGCGTTATGCTTGGCACTGCTAACAAGCTGTAATAACCTCTAGGGACAAGGAAGATTATATTTTTCTTCAAAAATATTTAACCTTTCCCAACCATTTAACACTTCATTTGTAAATGATTTACGAGCTGACAGCAAAATAAGCATGTGAGTCTCTCTCGCTCTGTATGAATACCTACACAGATATGTAAATATGTATACGAATGAGGAAGGTTAAAATGACTCGAGATAATAATAATAAAATAAAATCGTGTTACTTACAGGCCAAGAGAAGTAGATTTTTCTGTACTACATATTATTACTAACACAGCAGCCTGTGAGTGCAATGTGATGATCGGAATATTCGGAATGAAGTTTAAGGCTTTATGGAAGATTATCATTTGCACTAAAAGCAATGCATTGAAAATGACTTTTCTCTCTCTCTCTAAAAACACAACCTAATCTTATAACATCAAAAGAAAAGGAAATACAAATTGCTTTGTGTTGCTTGTTTATATCCGAATGATTTTTACATTCGCTCAGATATACAAGAAAATATCTACGTGGAACATGCATGCGAAGTAGGTGGTGATGATAGCGCGGTAAAAGGTGAAGATTTTGGGGATGATACGCTTTTGTCTTTTTATGTAAATGCAACAAAGATTATGTTCAAGAGGCAAGCGATGGTAAAGGCAACACACACTGCTATTTAATGGAGTCTCGAGAAAAAAATAAGAAATAAAAGACAGCATAAGTATTTCAACTTTGAAATCGATTTTGGGCTTATTGGCTAGTGCAAAGAAAGAAGTGCTCGTGTAAAAATGTAATATACTTTGGGATGAAGTAAACGCCGTATGTCTGTTTTTTATTTTCTCTTTTATTGGTTATGCTGATGGTTGTGGTGTTTTTGTTGGTGTTATTGTTATTAGTATTAGTACAGTATGGTGTTTACTACTTTTATATTTGCATTTTGGGTCGTGTTTGTGTGTGTGTAGATTTAGCTAAAGATACACACAGTTTGATTTGACTTTTCTCCTTCTTTTTTTGCTGAAAGGGCTGAGTGAGGAGAAAATAGGATGATGATAAAGATGATTATGTATGGTAATCCCGTTGCTTGACTTTTCGGCTTTTGTCTATTAGGTTTGTGATGTTAAACGTAAAAAACCCTGCCATGATTTTACCCATTATGGTGATGTCAGTCAAAGAATCCCCAAGTAATTTAGTATGTGTAGCCGATAATAACATTGCCATGCTTGGCTTACACTTTAGCAAGACGAGTGAAAGAAAACAAACTGTGTGAGTGGTGAGCTGCTGTGAGATTAAGGGTTGAGCGTGTTGAATGAGGTGTCAGCAATAAAATCAATTGTTATTATTACGTAAATTTATGAGATAGCTTGGTTAATTTCTTGAAAAGAATATGGATACATGTATTATTATATTTATATACGTTATATACAGGATCGTCTTTTAAGCTATCATTTACATCGGAGGTATAGTGGTGAGTACAAAAATAGGTAAACGATTGACGATACATTCCTGAAGCGACGTATGATGCAAATAAAGAAGCCCATTTCCTTTTACCGTTTTTCCTTCTTCAATGAAACAACTATTATTATTGCTTGTTAAATAAAAATATTAGTAAAGTAAATGCAAGCAGGCAGATTACGTTGGAAGGGCAGACGGTTCGCGGTTAATATATGAGCTGCTGAAAAGATTTTGATTAGCTGAAGATGATTCTCATCGTTTTTCCTCTTTTAGACACACATGGCTGAAAACTACGCACATACCTATTAACTCTACACACGCGCATTTTGGAAGTAGAAGAAAGTGTAATGAGCACGGCAAAAGCAATTCTCTCAGATTTCCTATCATTTGCCTCCTGATCTCGTCTCTGGGGATGTAATGAAAATTTACGCTCAACCAAATTATTCGAGACATATTCACATTTTTACTTGATCACGATCTCGTGTGTGTTACTTTCTTTGCAAGTTGACTGGCTTCATTTCTCCTATTACTCTATTCTCCGACGCGACGTTAGGAAGTTAAGCATTAAGGTTGATGGGGAAAATACCGCACAACAACTGCTGATTTTTTTTCTAATTTTATTCATTACATTTGACTCTTTTAATCAAAGACACAGACAAGGCAATATACACATAGCTGTGCGTATAATGTTATCTTGATTCTTAGCTTGTATTATTGTTTCATTTTATTGTAAAACGGTCGAGCTTCCTTTATATAAATAGACACACAATCTATCCAATCAGAGAATGGAAAACATGTGAATGTCAAAGTAGGATGATCAGTATCTATACGTGATATTTTGTGCGTATAAGATTAAAATGAGCAAGAAAATAAATGAATGCCAGTGGGAAACGAATACGACAAATAAGTACTTGCTCTCTACCATATATTGTTATATTTACCTAAATTGCTGCAACGGGACAGCAGCGGTATGTAAAAGTATATCAGATCTGCTGACTTGGGGTCACTTGAAACTGACCAAAACAAATTACCATTTTCCGTTATATATTTTTTTGTTTGTATTGCTTTCATTATGGCCGTACGGTGTCTGTAAAATGTGAACGTGATGACTTACCACTGTGACCACACAGTGGAAACTTGTGAGTTAATAATATCTTGTTTTGTTTCTCTACAGATGAAATCTATACCATGTATCTTTTAAGTGCGGTCACTAGTCTTCATGTTGCGTTTCATTAACTTTCATTGTCCTTTCATTAGGGAAGCTCATGCCAGTTGGTTCATACTCAGTGGACCGAAGAAAACAAAGGAGACATGTTAAAAGCTAAAAGTCATTACACATTAATTTCGGTAGCTTCTTTCACTCTGATGCATGCACGCACGGTAGCCTGTAGTGGTAGGTAGTGGACAACTGCTGAATACATATACATATTATAATGATAAAAACAATTCAGTCAAGAAAGATGGTGAGGTTTTTTTGGTTGGCCATTGCCACTGCTCTTCACATGTAAATATTCTGAGCAGGGAGCGGCCATTATTTTTTTCACCTGATTACGCTCAACTGATACTCTAATCGAGTCAGTTTGATATGTATCGTGCAATTGATGACGGCCATGACGTAATGAATAATCCAAGTTTCATTCAATTCAAGTGGTGAAGCTGGTTACATGGCTGGAAATATATTCAGAGTAAATGGGATACAGAAATGACCATTCTTCTAGAATGACATTTAACTTTACAATAAACACTACCCAGTTTATTTCACTGGCATTTTTCGTGTTTTTAATAGTACATTTGGTCTGCTGTTTAGGATGGAGAGGATCTCAATGACGTTGATGCTTGGAGAGACATAACAGCTGCCGAAAGTGTTTATTCAAATAATTACGACTACACAGTTCCGCTAAGCTTGTTTCCTTCATTTCTAGTCCAGGAAAGATGTATGGGAATGAAGAATATAAATGAGCTCAATAGACATACCAATGATACCGAAAAGAGAACATTAATAATTTCTCATTACCGCTTTACTACGCAAAACAAAAACAGAACCAGAAGCAGCAGGAGCAAACATCATAAACGCTCCAGGTGAGGTGCCTGCTAAAGGTATGATAACAAGACCTCAGTAAAAGGTAGACCTTTGTTGTTGACACTGTCGACTACACAGGCATTATTGTCGAACATACTCAATGGGAGCAGGATAGGTAGATTTAGTGGAAGTGAGGTGCAGACTATTTAAGAAGTCAATGAATAAATGAGTTTTTAGACGAGGGATGGGATGTACGACGATAATCATGATGATACGTGTAAAAACATTCAACTTGAAAACTGACGTGACTCACGGAGACACACAGGTTAACATTCTGTATACACACGGTGAGAAGACTAATGACTTTGAAAAGCCGTTCTGTAAAGAAACACTCGTCACATGCATTGCTTCATCTTGTCGTGCATTAACAATCATAATGATAACAATGGACAAAAAAAGACCACAAAAGGGACTAATCAACAAGACAAGATAAAGACAGGAGAAAAAGGCAAAAAATTGATGTTTTTCTCTGCTGCTGTCTGTGTCCTATTAGCTTCTTCGGTTGCGTCCGTCATTGTCTTCGTATTGTACCAAAATCAATGCTCGAGCTACCTGTCTCTGATGTATGTTCGTTTCAAGCCGTCTTTTCGGCAATCCGTGTAGTTTTTGAACAGCTCATAAAGCGTGTGTATATCATTCCACCTAGTCATTTTGTCCTTCTGATTATACAACTTTGGTTATTTAGCATCATTTTGTAATATTTTATTCACCTGAGACGTCATATATGGCAACATAATGTGATCTTGGTCGTTGTAAGTTTAAAGTGTGCACTTACTTGAAACAGCATATATCGTTATGTATACAAGGCGAAAAACAACATGAGGGAAAACCAGACAACCGGTAAAAGACAAGTCTAGTTACTCTCTACAAGAAAATAAAATGCTACACTTGTAATTTTTTCATGAAAATGTGTCTCGTTCAAGGGAACCCTTCCCCTGTGATGCTTGCATCATTTGTCATACAAAGGTAATTGTGTAAGAAGAAGGAACGACAAAAAGTCAACAGCAGGAGTAGCACTGGCATGACAGGAAATATTGGGCAAAATCTTGGAAATCCATTTATTCAATTTTGAAACTCAGGTAGCTTCGTAAGGCGTCAACGCAGACGACAACGGGAGAAAATGGACTGTGTGAACGGACGAGAAGAGAGAGAGAGAGGGTTTCTACGAGCAGACAGTAGTCCAGCCAGCAGTGTAGACAAACAAACGTTACGGTTGGATGGCACGCGGCAGGAGGTAAATTTTAAGCTTTTTAGTGTTTTCTCACATGACGCAGAGTTCGTTTCGAGAGTAATGAATGATGCTTTTTTGATGATGTTGAAATTTCAAGAAAAATTATCTGATCTGTAGTGTACACTGTACACACATGAGATATTGTTCACCACTGCTTAAAGGTTTGCCACGACAAATTTTCTCCTCAAGAGAGATAGATACGCATGAAGAAATATCATCCTTTTTTATTACAGCTTTTTCAGGCAGCCACATAAAAAGCCCAGTGAAAATAATTAAAACCAATAAACTTTTAAATTACGACCAAAAGGGATTGTCAATCATTCTTGTGAACGTTGGGCTAGTACCTTAACAAGGTAGATAATTTGCACACCTCTCCTTATCAGTGGAGTTTGGACGAGAGCTCTCAT
>JAHZNB010003727.1:7971-21123 GCA_027744295.1 Callyntrura guangdongensis
AAAAAAAACAGGCATGGGGTGACTCTGATGGTGAGGGAGCGTTAACCATTTACTGTTTACAAGGCACAAAGTAGAAAAGACTGAGAGCGAGAGAGAAAGAGAAAGGTAGAAAATGGCAATAATAAAAATGGTAATGTGTGCTGTTGACAGGTATGGATGTATGCCTGTGGTAAATGGGGATTTGCTTGGTTTTTTTTCATATGGTGAAAGAAGAAAATGTTGAAAGGAAGGATTTTATTTCATTTTTTTCTTCTTGATGGAATGATCATCAGAGAATGTTTGTTTGCTCGTCGTTGTGGCACAATGTTTGTTTGTATTACTTCTGTTATTACTATTTTTATTATTTACGTTAGATGAAGATCGACATTTGACATTTTCAATGGTTACGGCTGTGTTCCATGATGGCATGACTGTGTTTTTCAACGTCTTAAGCCTTTAAAGTATTTGAACTGACACGATTTATGTAACTAAATAATGGATAACCGTCAGAAATCACTAAACAAATGAAAGTTGCTCGCTTTCAAGTGGGCGTTGTACTGTACTGAGAACGCAAGCTCGGTAACTACTAACGTTCCATGAAATGACGTTCTCCATCAGCAAGAAGATGAAATAAGTAAATTAATTGTATGATTGGAAAACTTCTCGTTCATGGTTCCCTATACCCAGAGTAATGTCTATATAAAATTGTGTAAGATATGGAACAAGCCTATCCAAACGGGGACGTTCGAATTTGTAACATGAAGAACTTTTAAGTTAGCAGCAGATCGGTATAAATAAAGAAATTCCTCTTCTACAACAGGAACCCATTTTACATGGGATACATATGCATATTATGAGCGTTAGTGTTTAAGTGCAAAATGTCACCGGAAGCAGAAAAGAATAATGCTATTCCGCCCAAATGAATTATTTGGCTAATTCAAGTCCACCCACGATTTTCAGCCTTTGATATATCCTGTTAAGGCGAAAATAATGGGATACTAATTTTCATTCGTTTCGTAATTCGTGTTTATTCTAATTTCACATAGGTATTACCTTCCTCTTCTTAATCAAAGTCTATTTTCATTCTGTAATATTTTGCGTGCAAATTGATACGACTAATACAGTAGTGGCCTGGCAAGGCAGCGTAGGCAACATTTCTTGGATGACATACTCCAAAATGTATCCGCTCCTTTCAGTCCACTATTATACGCGGCCAGAAGGAAAGGTGTTTCATTAACTGAAAACAGAAAGTCGTCAGTAAGCCCCAGTAACGCCGAGGATTGGACGTGCTCATTATTACACGTCTGCTTCCGTCCCACATGGAAAATATTTTTGGGGGACAAGTTGAATTCTTAGTATTAATACATTTTATAGCGAGTAGGTATGCAGTAACCCGTGTAAGAAACGAGAAAGTAGCTCTAGTAGTAGTTCAATCCATAGGTAATATTAGCTAAGTTTTAAGACGAAAAATACGGAGACGACAACTGCAGAAATTCTCTCGTCAATGAAACTTTTCTTTGTAGCCTTTTTTATTTTCCCTTCTTTTCCCTTCGTCTACTTGGAAAAAGTAACTAAAAATGGAAAGACTATAAGTTTTTGTGTACGTTCATCAGGACAAGGCAGAAGAGGACCTCGCAAGTAAGAGCGCCTACAAAAAAAATGAAATAGAATTATGTTTTAAGATATATACCCTGACATTATATCTATAAGTGTAGGTACGTATGAATGTCGATTATATAAAAACGAAACGGATGAAATGGAGTGTTGTGGTGCGGTCGTAGTGGTGGTAGTCGATGTTCTGATGTCGTTCCAGTGGAGTAGAAGAATAAAAGGAGGAAAAAAAATTAATGAGTTTTCTTTCTTCGCCAGATACACGTATAAAATGCCTACCATCGGGTAAAACAGCATGTAGAATTAGAAAAAAGGGGAGAGCGGGAGAGAAAGGTGGATTTTTTTTCTCTCGGTTGTTGGTGTGCCAGTGCAGGGGTAACTGTGTGTAGTACTAACTGCATGGCCCACATTATAAAACATTATTTGTTTTTTATGCTTTCATGTTATCATGAAAACAAAATAGGTGGAATGCAAGAAGGCTCAACCCAAGGAAACCGTGGCCAGCTTGAATCTTCTCGCAAAACGAATGGTTCTTCCGCTTTCGGCAGCCTCCACTTTGGCAGCCCAAGGTGAGTACAGGAAAAAACAAAGTTATGGTAACGTTTCAATAGGTATTGTTAGATTGCGAATAAGTATTTGTTTGTCGCCGTAATTTTAGTCACATCTTTTAAGAAACTACAAGAGTTTTTGGTCCTTCCATGATTGTGATTAAATTACCCAATAACTTACCCTCTGAGGTAAGAAACGAGGGATGAAAATCGAACAATTTAAGAAAGGGTATCACGTTTGAAGCTGAGAATGAGACCCTACCCTCATTCTCATGTCTGACTACTGTCAGTGATGATAGGTAAAATGGATAGGTAGTCAAGATTTTTGCCATTTATTGCATTGATACATCATAAATAAACCTACAAAGTAATTGTAGCAAAGTGTCGAAAGGAACACCAAATTTTTTCCTTTGGTATTTAACGTTTGCGTAATTAAGAGATAAATTGACGTATTTTACCAAATGAAAGTCAGAGATATGAATCGTACATCCCGACATCTGAGTTAGATTACCGTTGATCGTATGGCTAATGGAATACTTTAATGGTTGTACTATCCTATGGTATGGTCGTACACAATTGACACGCGTGTTCTGAACTTGAGTACACAAGACACATCTTTAACAAAAAACAGAGATTGCAATTTGAATTTTAGGGCACATAATATATGCCTTGTATGGAAATAGAGAGTAGAAAAACGAAGGTTTTGTCGAGGAGACCACAGTTTTAGTTGCAGTTGGCGAATGTTTTAGAGCCCGTGTAAAAAATTACACCCCGGGTGCAAAGAAAGTAGATAAAAATACCATAGCTGGGGGCATCTTACCAGTATCAGAACATGCTGTACTAAAGCGCAGTCGGTTGGAATGGCAATACACAAACTATCCTACTGACAATGTTGACTACCGATTTTCAGGCTATGCAAGTGTGGCAACTCAAACTGTATGGCATGCAATCATGGCAACCGAAAAAAGGTCGATGCAAATTTGGGAACCCAAATTTTTTGATATGCAATCGTGACAACCGAAAGTATTTGCAGAAAATTGGTAATATGCAAATGTCATACACAACTATAACACATATTAAACAAAATTTTGAAGAGAGCCGTTTATTGAGTATCCCTGCACGTTTGGAACTAAAACCACTTTTAAAGTCGCTCACGGGGGTTAGTATTTGTACCACTGGGACATACAAAAAAGCGCTTTAAGCAAATTGTGACGTTTTTGCCATCTAATTGTGATAATTCGTATCTTGTTTTAAAGACACTTATATTGATACAACAGAGTCATGGTGCCAAGAACTACGAATTTAGTTATGTCACGTATGCAGATTTACAAGCCTCTCTTATGGAGGTTCTTGTATGCAGTGCAAACGACAAGAAAAAAAATATATGTTGAAGAGAATTGAAGAATTGAGAATAACTTAAGAGAAAATGGTGTAGCAAAATGAGGCAGCTATAGATTCAGCTTGTCTCAATTATTACACCGTCGTACAGGACTGCGAATTGTCTATTTCATGGGTTAATGGTCTTGTTAGTTTGTATAAAGATTAATGTTACAGACTTCATAAGTATAGTACTGTAAATCGGTGACGAAAATATCAATAGTTTGTTTTGTTAGCTACAAAATATAATTATTGAATCATTTTATCACTTATAAGTTGTCACTGTTGTATATCTTGACTTTTTATTTGCCACGAATTGCACGGTATCATTTTTTGTTTGCCAAGTTTGCATCGACGTTTTTTCAGTTGGCACGATTAAAAATGAAAAATGAAAATGCCAAGTTTATTATAGTGTCCACTGTAATCTTAACAGAGGAAACCTCCGTTTGTTTGCATAGCTTGAAAATCGGTAGTTAACATTGTCAGTAGGATAGTTTGTAGATTGCCATTCTAACCTACAACCGTACTAAAGATATCATTAAATTCAAACATTGAAAAGTCGGCATAACCATTTCACTTCGTTTTTATTGTGAAATCATAAGGCACAATATCGAAAACTTTTTGTTTTGCGTATTGTAAGTGCCAAATTGGTTTCTAAATTATACGAAGTGAAACTACAGAATATTTTTGCTCTTTTACTGTACGGCTTTGTGCCCAATTTACTTTTCTGACTGACGAGTGCTTTTAAACACGTTTAAAGCTTTGTTGTCGATCAACCGGGCCCAATTCCAAAGTATTCACAGGCGCCGTCACCTTGTATTAAAATGCGTGGGTTTGTGTTTTGTGATAGCGAAGAATTGAAATGACAGAAGGACATAAAGCTAATTTAGCACTCATAACACCATACCGTTGCAAGGAGAATCGGAACTGGAAAGGAAACATTCGAGTTGACCTGTTCACTCAAAGCTGACTTCTATTGTCTGGAGTAACTTTTACTATATCAACGTGGAAATAGGTAGATACACACCGACTTTTGCCTGAATACAGGATTGAATTAAATTGACGCTGATTCATTTACAGCCATGATTCTAAAAAGTGACCCACGAAGAATGATAAAAGTTTGTTTAACGTTTCATTCAGAAACTTAAGTTGTGTGGCACAGGGTGTTTCCGCTGGGCTAAAGGATCGAGCAGGATAAATGGCGCTATTTCCATGATTTCTTTCCCCAGTGCCGAGGATGGAAAGCAAAGTTAATGTAATCAAGTTATTATCCATTACATACGTTAGACACTGTCGTCGTGGCAGTGGTGCTTCCAGTTCCCTCCACCAATTCTTATTTTCCCCGTGTTTCAGCTCTCGCAAAGGGAGAGGAAGAGAGAGAGAGAGCAAAAAGGGAAGAAGATGGTGAGGGGATAGCGATGCTCCTGACGGCGGAAACAAGTTTGTTGGTGGAAATAAATGAAGTGAACGGAAAGTACACGACACTTGTCTCATTCTGTTTTCAGTTTGACGACTACGTATGTATTCTCCTTCATTCATTTCATGATAGCCTGGTTTGATGATGCTGAAAGGTGAAAAGCGTGTGCAACTGCTCCTGTCATTTCCCTTTTGTCAGTTGCTCTATTCATTTAGGCCATTTATTAATGTACCTCATTAATACTAAAAAATAAATACCTAAGCAGGCGGACTACGTGTTTGCGAGCGAGCGCTACACTAGTCTTCGTCGTATCTTTACTTAGTCTCTCCGGCAAGGTTTATTCAAATGAAAATTTTTCTTTAGAAATGTTATTTGTACAAATACCTTTTTACAAACAGAATAATGATTTTACAAAATGTCAGGGATATTTTTGTTTGTATAAGGGAGACTCACAAGCTGGGGGTTTTGATTTATTGGAAAATATCCTTTAGAAATGCAAAATTAATCTTTTCTACATTCATGATGCTTATGTGTGTGAGCAGTTAACAATGCCCTGCATAGAACTGCGCTACATTCAGCATTTTATCAACGCCCTATGAACGGAACCCGAAATCTAATCAAATGTAAATTCAAGTAGTTGAATAGTCCTAGTTCACATTTTACTTTTCATGTTTCAAAGAAAAAGAACTAGCACGGCTGTTGTCGCCCGTACGGAGGAAAAGGCATGAAAATGAAGCATTTGTTCAATTTCGTTCAATGACAAAATCTACGTGGCGTTGATATCTTTGTTGGAATCAGTAAATAGTAAATACATAACTTCGTTATGTTCCCCTGGCGAGAAAATATCACGCTTATAATTACAATTACTGCCACACCTGACACCAGCCTCGATTCATTGAAAACCGGATCTGTTTCTATTTATATGTAGGCCCATCTCGTGAAAACGATTTTGTCGTCTTCATCATTGTCGGCAATAGTAATACTGTTTGCACCAACATTTCACACTTCGGCGCTTGCATACTTTCATGCTAAACCATGATGATTACAGCGACTATGCTGAACAGCTTTCAGAGAAAGCGTTTTACTGCAATATGAAAAAAGGGAGCAGTTTTTATGGCCACTTTTATTTTTTTGAAAAAAGCCTCCCAGTGAACAGTGTTTGCATGTTGCGTACAGTTGACAGATGTTTTTAGCATTTGATTTCTTTTATTCTTGGAAAAATGTTGTGCTACAGTATGCTCTGCATACTTACTTTTCTGTGTAATGACAATGGTAGATAGATATTTTCAACGGAGCATTACTTGATTTTTACTAAAATTTAAAGTAGGTAGCCATGCATATTTGGCAATATTATTATTGTTATTATTATTGTCATTAATGTTTTTGCTAAACTGTAAACTTGTGCGAAATAATATAGTTTGCCGGTTGGCGAGTGTTACTGGTACTATGCAGATTACCTATATTTATTTATTTATCTAATAATCTGTCACAAATATACACAGCGATTGGTCGGGCCGTAATACTAGTTTTGATGTTGTTATTATTATAAAAATTAATAATAAGTATAGCTGTCGGCTGTTTTGCAATCCTGTTTCATTATCGACGCTGTCTTTACTTTCCTTCTGATTTTCCCTCTCGCCCCACTAGAAAAACGAACAAATTCAAGACTACTGCTTTTTGTATGAATATGTATCCATCTATCTCTAATAAATTTTAATTGTAGCTACTCTTGGAGGAGTTCCAATGGCACCGGCAGTTGCTGCTGCAGCAGCCGCTGCAAATTACTCGAAAATTATAAGTGCTGGACTCAGCTACCCCTCTCTAGCGAACTACCGGTACACGCCTTACCCATTGCCAAACTTGGTAAGTAAAAGTAAACGACAAAATGTTATCCCTACTCACTCACACTTTCTTTCCTCCTCTCACTACTTACACATCTTCTCATAATTTCATTTACTACACTTACATAGGTATTTATAGTCGTCGTATATACAGACACTCTTTTACTTTTAAAAAGAAAAGTTTTCCAGGGAACAAACCAAACTGTGTTTTCTCCGCGTGGCAGACTTATACCAACACAAATAAACTATCCTTTATGAACTTTCTCTTCTGTAAAAAATAGCTTGGTTGATGTTAATTGTGAATGCTCATCCAAGCACGTATACATTCAGTTTATAAATTTTTTCGCTGTTATTTAACTATTAGTGTACCTTGCCTGCCACCACTACTTCTAGAGCGTCTATTGATGCTGCTGCTGCTACTGATTATTTACTTATTCTTGCTACTCTAACACGAAGGCTCTTGGTATAATAGACGTCGTCTGCATAATAATTAGTGTTATCTTGGTCGCTATGGTCACTCTGAGAGGGGGCAAATGAATTGAAATTGTATTTAATGTTGTACATGTTTGCTCGCCTGTTGAGACAGAAAAACGTGCTTTTGTTTGTTTGTTGTTTTAATGACTCCAGTAGAGAATTAGAAATAGGTGTGGATTTAGATGAGAGGTAGGTAGGTCGTTAGCTATTAAAAAAGAGAACAGCTTGAATTAATTTTCTTCTGGAAATTGCAGCACGCTTGCGTTGCTAACTAAAATAATAGTAGTCACTACGATGCTGGGGATGGCACACAGCGTACGTCCAATTACTACGTGATCTGTACTAGGTCGATTTTCCTTGTTTGTCGATTTAGTTATTATGTAAATGATAGCAAACAATAAAAAGCAAGAGAAAGAGAGAATTGAAGAAAACCAGCAAGTGGCGGGGCCGTGCAATCGAATTTCGGTGATGATGGTGGCAATGTTTTCTTTCCTGGATCACCGGAGATACATAAAAATTGTGAGGAGAGAACAAGTTGGCATTGTGGCCAAGAAACAAATTTTGTTTACCGACCGCCTATTTAAAGGTCTATTGAAAGCAGGTTTCTGGCGATCAAATAGTTATTCTCGTACATAGACGACATGTTGAAGGAGATACCAGGCCAATGCAGAAACTGATTCTCCTGCTGGAGTTTTCACCAAAAGTTTTTTTTTGATTTAGGCAGGGCTAATAATGAAACCTTTACGTGTTGTGGATAAAGCTAATGTTACGGTCAATGGTTATGTAGCAAGTCTAGTAAAGTAGCTCAGTAGCCTTAGTCAGAGCCTCGCCGTAATAAGGTGAAATAAGAGGAAAACGATATTTTCCAGAAGAAAAGACAACTTGTGAGAAGGAAGAGAAATGAACCATACTTTTGCACAATAAAAAACTTGCGGTGGTAGAACAGACAAGGGTTCTCTTTCTCAAGCTGAGTCCCTAATCATCCTTCTTTTTAGCAGATGATGATGCGAAAATAAGCTACCATTCCGAGTAAAGTTGTCTTTCTTCAATGTATGCATAGTAGTATCAAATGTATTTATGTCATACATGGGATTATGTCAGTGTGGAGGATATTATTATGGCAGTGGAGTTGGTAGTAGTGGTAAAAGTGATAGGGAAGCTAGTGGAAATGTAAGCCTCATTTTCGCTTTAAATTATCTCTTTTGAGGAACTAACTGGCAAGATGAAACTGCACGATTACGTATGCTGCTCAACACTATATAATGATATAATCATCACATCATTTTCTACATAGATTTGGAAAAATAAAAAAGCTGTAATTAGGGACATGGGGTAGTGGCATTTTCCTTCCCTCTGATACCATGATATCACATTACGTTACAATATTTTATAATAACATTAATAATGACATTTGAAAACCGTTCTTCATGCAGCCACCCGACGAAACCACAAGCCACATGAAATTATTTCAGCATAATTTGAGAGAGAAACAAATTCGTCGTTTTTACCTTTTCAAAACTTTTTCAACGAAATCTAGTTTTGGTAGGCTTATTAGAAATTTCAATAATTTTATTCCCATGTCGATTTGTTTCATACCGAAATTTTGTACCTAGATATTTGTTTCCCGAAAAATCTATTTACTCTTAACTAGTTCTTGGTAAAAGTTGTAATTATGTAGGAAACATTGGAGCGAAATGAGTAGTAACCGAAAGGAAACTGAACTTTTTACATACAGTCAAAATATGTTTCTGTTTATTAGATTCCTGGAAATGAGATTTATACTACATTGGAATTCCCAAACATAGTACTGGAATGCCTCTAACTGTCTATAAAGTGGTAAAAAACTAAATACTGATTTGTCTCTGTGTGTCTGTTTCATTTCACAGAATGCAGCAAACTCGAATCCCATTCCCAGTCTTTCAGCAGCAAGTCCAGCTTTTGGGGCTTATACACTCCCCACATCGGTGGATGTTTCCAGTCTCCCTAATTTAGATTGGTCGGGCGTCTACAATGCGTATGTTAAGACAGATTTACCAAACATCAATTTTTATTAAATATGTGGACACACAGCACTGCATCTGCTATTTATAAAACTGGATTGGTTAACCCATTAACCAGTATTTGTGCTTCAATATATATATATACGTACATATAAATATATGTATATGTATGTATATATATGCATGCAAAACATTGACCCATCATCTCATTGTAACTCTTAAGTTGTCGTTTCGAACGGCACATAAGTTGGAAAGCTAGCAAAGTGTCATTGACACAACAGTTGATAGTAGACAGATTAGTAACGACGAATTTCAATCCTGTTTCCTTTTCAGGTTGATCTGAGTCAAAGTCAACCTTTGTTCGTAGAGAGTTGTTGGGCAACCGAGAAAAAATACACTCCTTCTACTTGAAGATCCCCAAGATTTGAAGGGAGTGCGCGAGTATTAAAATAATAACAGATAATAATTATAATAACTACAATGATAACTAAAATGGATTAAAAGTTAAGATAGTGTTATGGTGTATGAATTTGAAAGGGATAATACCAAACTATCAGTTAAATAGCTATCACGATCATCGTTACATACTTACACACATATATATCTATATTGTGTATTTTATAACTATGCAGCTTTTATTTTAAAAAATGTACATTAAGCCCGCAGAGATATTTTTTATTTCTTTGTTTGATATTATCATGTTTCTTCATTATTGAATTCGTCGTCGTGTCCTTTTCACAGGAAAGGTACACAGTTGGTTGAACCATACATTTATTATTTTTTAGTTTGCAGTTGCATTTTTAAAGGAAATCATCAATATTGTTAGAATTATTTTTTAGTTTACCGTTATCGAATACCTAGGGCAACCAACAACAAACGTTTTATGAGCAAGAAACCTCTGTGTCTGTCTTTAAAGAAGAGGAACAGTATTTACTACAAAAAAAAGTTTTTAATTTTTTATGAACAAAATGTTACCGACGTTTGTGGGATGAATAGTTTTAGTTACTTTGAACTTTGAATACTATTTTAGCAATACTTTGCAAAGGAGTAACTAGAATTGTTATGATTTTTGACAGTCGTCTTTATTTCTCAATTTCACAACAGTTGGTTTGATGAAGTCAGTTGTTAAGTTGTTACTAACGAGAAGAAGCTTTGCTGAATTTTATGTTTTTTTTCTGGGCGGAACGATTTTCACACGTTTCTACAAACACATAATGCTAACTTTAATGTACCGACTATACCACATACAATAATAATTTATATTTATATTGAACTCTTTGTGAGAGGATGAATATATAAACGAATCAACGACAACAATGGTAATAAAAAACATCATTAATGAATTGATAAAACTGAGCAAGTGAAAGTTTTATTATTTAAAAGAGTTAATAGTAAAACGTATCTATGTAACTTAGGTCGTGTACTATTAGTTTTTTGGTAATTACTATTGTTATTATTATTATTATTATTATTATTGTTACTATTATTACTATTAATTGCAATACACGCATGGCCAATTCCTCAAGTTTTATGGTATTTATTGGTATTCAGAACTAAGTAGAGCAAACGGTGAAGTTGTGAGTCGTGTAGTTTTTTTCTATCGTAGTGACAACTAATTGTGTACTAGGTATTAATTGCAGAAAAGATAGGCATCTCCTTTGTGTTGGGTAGTAGTTTAAAAGAAATAATTATCATCTTTCTGCGAATTGGGCATGCCTATTTGGAGAGTTGAGAGTAAAAGTAAATTCTAACCAAAGTGTGGCGTTCCTATAAATATCGTTTTCTACTTGAGGAAACGATTATCATCACTCGTGCAGTAATAATAAAGTTAATAATAATAATAATAACACTTAATAATATTATAAAAATAATCATAATACCTAATCAATACCTTTAAATGTGAGCATCGTTATTTCTTTAAAGCGTAGTAAGAAATTCGGTAGGTAAAGGTACGATAGGTCTTATCGATTGTAAATATAACTGCTATACACACGTATTTATGTTTAAGTACCCATTGTACACAGTTAATGAAATATGTTTGTTAGAAACTAATAGTTATATATAATATTGAGGTTATCGTGTATCGGCAAGCTAAGCGCTATTGGAAACGTGTAGCAGTGGATTGTGCATGAAGATGTATCTTTTACTGTAATAATAATTAATTACTATGTAACAGTTTCACATTTGACAAGATAGACGTAGGTAGATAAGTAAGTTTAATTCTCTATATATTTGTAAGTACTACGTACATTTGATTAGTTGATGTAAACACATCTCTCCGCATTTTGAACTTTTAACTGTGAACCAATGAGAAGCCGACGACGACACGGGAGAAAATGGTAAGTAATACTGTACGGTTGCATTGTTATTATATATCTTGAACCGGCAAGTTAATTTGTAATCTTTACAGTCGGTAAAAAAGTATCATGTGTAAGCAAGTCAGTGTGTAGCCTATCATGAGAATCATCAGCATAATCATCTGGTCTACCCACTACTACTATGTAATGTCTGAGTAAGCTTTTACCTCTTCCACCAATTTTCTCCTTAAGGTGTCCTCCAAATACTTCCCCATCATCCTATTTGACACAGACAACAATTACTACTAGTACTACTCACCTTCTCTGCAATATTTCAAATCATGTGGCTATCCACATCCTTCCCCGGGCGGTGACGAGGTTATTGCATAAATGGATATGGTAATATCATCTCTCAAGGTATTCACCAGTTTCATTGTGAAGATCTTCGTAAGACCAAACTTTCACAAAGGAGTCGATAACGCTCCTTTCCAGTTATGATAATGGTGCGGGTAAGTTTTTCAACCGTAATAATAAGTATCGGTATTGCTAATTACTTTTGCTTAATTAGCGCCCATCATCACATCTCATGACATGACTGATAATGTAATAATATCGGACTCATCTTCGATGGCTTGATTTGTGATACATATAAACGGTAACGAACATATTCATAAAATACCTTTCTACCTATATACTCCATGAGTTCCCTCATTATATCTATTGCCTACGCAAGTGTCAGCATAAATCTAATCAGCTAGGCAATCATGCACGCAGCCCCTTATAGAGAAAGTACACGAGTCACAAGTGGAAGCGTTTTAATAATCTTGTCAAGGGCTGTCCTTATGATTTCTAAATACTTATATGCATCCTTTCCTTTGTTGTCGTCACGAAATTGGAATACGTAGAAAATTATTTTTGACAAGATTTTTTGATTTTATTCAATGATAATTCGTATTCATCAGGAACAAAATAATTATAACAATACTACTACATCTATACCAAAAATATATCTTTTGACCAAAGAATGAATTTCCTCTCTCTAAAACATGAAATACGTGCATATAAAAATACAAAGTAGTGTAGCGTATAAATCGTCTAACCATACAGTCTAACCACATCGTTATGCATAATTATACCGTATTAATAAAAAAATCATATCGTTCATATAGAAACTATATATATACATATATACTAATAGATGTGTTTAACTACTCGAAAATATTTTCCCGTAGACAGGAAAACAAAATAATACAATAAATTTGAAATTGAACTTTAAAAAGTATCTTGTAAGGAGAAACAATTACCTTTAAAAAATACAAACCCTTTTTTCTAAAACGCAAACAGGGATCTTGAAAGGAATCAATTACCCAGAGAACAGAAACATGAAATCAGTACCGCTATAAAACTAACTTGTGTCTGTAATATTTATGTAGTTGCAGTAATACAAAAGTAATAATTCCTAACTCTCTAATAAATATATATCGAACTTTTTTCGTGAGGCAATCTCAATACTGACAAGTAGCTGAAACTGTAGCGAGTACGTTGGCATTTTTAAATAGGTATACGTAGAAAAATGTAATTGTAGTAGCAGCAGAATGGAGTAGACGG
>JAHZNB010003728.1:0-12071 GCA_027744295.1 Callyntrura guangdongensis
GATTAAAATTATTTTGCGACTAAAATTGTCCCTTTATATGTGATTTCCATTCGGATTTTGATATTCCGCTGCTGTGGAAAGAATTGAAATACTGAAAATGTAAATCAGAATAAACCGGATTCTTAGTTGAGAGGGGGTATTCAGGAAATTTTCACACAACTTTTTCAAACTACTTTTTTTAACTTTGTCACTTGCCAGACATGTTTGTTTGTGTAAGTGACAAAGTCCAACTTGGATGTACAGGTTTAGTTTAATTATTTCTGCTATAGCAGTAGTATTCACTTATGAATGAAGTATACCTACTATAGAGGATTTTATAATTTACCACTGCAATATTAGAGAGAAAAGGTATTTTCAGACAGTTTTAATGAACCAACTTTTTGAATGTCTAAAAATAACTTATCTCTCGTAGTACATAGGGTGAAGGTTGTTTTACTGGTGTAATGATTTCGATATACATTATAATTTCCGACATAAAAATAACTTTTATTTTTAAACATTGCAATCATTGGTATTTAAACGTAGCGCCGTGTCCGTTTGTCTCTACGTGAGCCCGCTCGTGGTCTCAGGGATGGCCATTTCCCATGATTTATGGTGGAAAATAATGGGGAAATATGGGAAATAACGGAATTTTTGGCAAATAAACCACTTAAGTACTACGTATTGTAGTCTTAAATTGACAATTAGCGTCAAGGTGCAGCAAAAGCAGGTTACACATGTATATCGAATGTGTCAATCTTTTGCTATATTACTTACTGAAATTAGTACGCTTTTGAACTTGTATGTAGGTTAAAAATATCTATTTTACAGAAAAATCAACAGTTTTTGCAAAGTAAATGCAAAAAACTTAATTTTAGTGGAATGGAAAATAATGGAATTTCTATTATTTGCCACCTTGCCGTTATTTGCCGCAGCCATCCCTGTGGTCACACGCGTTGTCCCATTTATCTACAGTAGGTACTGCTGTACAACTATCGGGAAGCGGTGTCATTCCATTATCATGTTGACGAGGGAGGATTATAAAATTTGTAATACATTGTATGTCGCCCCGCATGAGGTGAGTTACTCTATATTATCCTGTATCGTGTTATCACTCATTCCAACGCGCGTATCAANGTTGACGAGGGAGGATTACAAAATTTGTAATACATTGTATGTCGCCCCGCATGAGGTGAGTTACTCTATATTATCCTGTATCGTGTTATCACTCATTCCAACGCGCGTATCAAACGTGGAAAAAATGTTCAATTCGCTTTTCGCTGCGTTGTGTCGGAATACGGATTACATGTAAATTATTATGAAATATGTTCAACTTTTTGCAGGTCGTTCATTTTTAATATAGAACTCAAGTAATATGCTATTCCGACTTGTCAGTTGGAATTTGGGTAATGCGGTATCATGTGATAAGCGTTGTACTTTATGTTGAAAGACTCCCTCGCGTGCCTGTGAACAAAGTATGAAGCATTGATTCTCAAAAGACGGACACACAGACAAACAGGTAGAGATGATGTGTCAAAGAGTTGTAAGAAATGTTGCGTCAACGATTAAATTGACTTGAGAAGATTCTCATCATCTGTTTCGAAGAAGGCTATCCGGTCAACAACATTGATCTTTTCCAGACTGTGGCAGTCGCAACCGGTGCATTGGCTGGATGTTTACATAATATGTGTCAAGACAAACGGATCATGCCTCTAGCGAATGAATAATTTTATTAGTTCTTCTCAACTTGTGATCGCACTTCTTATTGGTGGTGGTATATGACTGTGTCTTTAATGATGATGGAATCTCTCCGTATATGCGTATATATGACAACAAGTATTACAACCACGAGTAAAGATTCAGTCAGAGGGGATAGAAAAAACAAAGTAGACATATTGCTGATGAGGTACACGATATTTTTTGGTGACAGCAATAGTGCAGCAGTGGTAGCTGGTACTAAAAACTAAAGTTTCCTTAGGAATGATGGAAGATTTGGAGCACACCGGATTGGGAGTAAACATGATTTTAAAAAATAAAGGAAATTATAAACGGGAATAATTAACTAAATGCTGAGAAAGTAGTCGAACAAATTTCAAATTTCAACTTGTGCCATTTTTATTTTTTTCCATTTTTTTCTTTTAACAAATTGTTTTCTTGGTTTTTCTTTGTAGTCACATGTAATATATTGTAATAATATTCATAATAATAATGTATCATATTTATACATAAGTCGTCGTACATCACAAAAATGCACGCTAGTCATCATCATGTAGCAATTTATGTTTTTAGTACTATAATATGTATAATAAGTAACATTACATAATAAAACTTCTAACTTTAGTTACGCCCAGTAGCATATTTTTCCAATGATTCATTACAGGTTACACTTACGACGCTAATTTAAAAGTAATAATAATAATAACAGTATAGTAAATAGTTATAACAGTTGTAGTAATAGTAGTTGTAGTACCATTTTGTTTTCAGAAAGAAGAGGTAGCCTGTCCATTCACAATGCAAGTTGTGTTTAATCAATGCCACCAATTAATTATTTGTTGTTGTAAGGACCTTGTTAATTTGTATTCACACTAGGTCGTAGCCTCATAACGCATATTATAGGATTCCGCCTTATCCCAACTTTAAAAAAAGATTCATAACGGTAGAATAATAATAATATTAATAATAACAACGGCAGCAGCACACTATGCTCTAGTAACTTGAAAGGTAACCCATTAAACGCATCATTGTCACTTTTTTAAATGTTACAAGTTAGCCATTTCCACGTTCACATGTATGAGTAAAAGTGGCAGAGATAGAAAAACATGTCAATTAATGTACACCCACACACAATTAAATTAGCTAGCAATTATTTTCTCATCAGAGAGTTAAGTAGATATATAATCCATGAGTTGTGTTTTTGTGCTTGAGTGAGAATATAAGTTTTTATACCTATTTACTTGTTACAATTAGTCGGGAAACAGCAGGCAGGCCAACAATCAGCACAACACTTATATTTTTTTTTATCATTTAATTTAGTACCTGTCCCTTACAAATCTTCTTACGTTTAAACAAAATCCGCCATAAACTGAACCAAACAAGTTTCCTGTAACCTATATGAACAACATACCGGTTGAATCCAGAGACGAGACAGACACAGACACACACACAGAGAGAAAATACATTTTAAAAATATTAGTATTACACGGTAGGAGACCTGCGGCGTGCGTAACAATCTCTCAATTACTTAAATAACCCGTGCACATTCAAACACATTATTACTCTATTGGCGTTTTTATGGCAACAACAAGCGCAACAACAGCATTGGTGTAACAGTGTGTGTTGAGGAGGCAAATTTATAATCTACCTGTAATAATTATTATCCACAAGGTATGTCAGCAGACACGCAGAGTGTAAAGCACTCTATGGTCTCTAAAGGGGGCTTTCTTTTGAACCCAGTTTCATTTTTTAGTACTTACGCCTATCCTATCTCTAAAAGTACCTATAATAACACGTCCTTCAACAAACCTAAAGTAACAAACGACGTTTTTTTTATATGACTATATTGCGAACCTTATTTTTGGTTTGTATGATGAGGCGTTGTAATAGGCGTCCGGCGTGCGTTGTGCTCAGTGTCCTATAATAGTAGTGCCACGTGTCGAAGTAGTAGAGAAGTACTGTGAATTTAACTGTACTTACATATAACATACTTGGTAATTACAATGCTTTAAACTACAAACTAATATAGTATATAGTCCCCTCGCTATTCTACCCTCGTGTGAACCCTCTCAATCCCTATAGCTTCATGTTGCGACGTGTTGCTTTTTGGTGTTTACAAAATGACTACAATGTTTTTCGAACTGGATAATCCGCATCATGCACTAATTTTAGCTATTTAAATTTTTTTTATAAATGTGTCAGTAATATAATTTGTAATAGAAAATGGTCGTTTTCTCTCTCTACTAAGAATGTGTGTCTCTGCGGTTGTTTCTACCTATCTGTAATAAATGCCACTTTGTTTTTTTTGCATACACTTAACACAGACTATCGTCGTTTTTTTTCTAAACAACAAGACACACGTCAGTAGTTGTGACAAAGACCGTGTGTTGGTTTATTCCTGTTTTACTTAATTTTTGGTTTCAAAATGCAGCTTACCTTCACTGTATAGTAATAGTATGCGAAAAGAACCTATCACCAATTATAGTATATATTATTTGTACGCGGCTCCGTGAGAATGGATAAATACTACAATTAATAAAGTCACTTTTTGTTCATTTGAAATCCGTTTTCTCAGTTGCTTATTACTTTCTTCTTATTAATTCTTGTGGTTTCTTTTTTTTACTGAAACGGGGAGGATATACGTAAGGTTTTCCCACTTCCCAGGTGGGAGGTCAGAGTGCGATGAGATAAAGAACAAAAGTGAATAATAAAAATGTTGTCACTTTTCTACGAATTTTTTTTTTTGGTAGTTGGGAAAAAGTTCTGCTGCCTGCAGTTAGAACCATTTAAATTCATTCATCCGTTCATTCAGTTATGTATGTTATTAGTATGCTGTACACAATTTTTTTTTGGTCACAGAGAGGATTGTTTTTTTTAAAAAATATATCGCATGAGAAAACACAGTGTTGTAAAAAGTCCTTTTTCAGAATTTTAGTGTGGCATTTTTGTCAGTAATATTCACCGACAAAAGTGTTTGTTTTTAAAAATGTATACAAATGTGAACAAGGGAATGCGCCAGAGAAGATTGATTTACTTTTTTTTGTAACTTGAGAAGGCATACACCATCGTTCTCCCGACTAACCCTGGGACAATCTCCGATAAATTTGTAACTTTGTACGGCATGCTAAATAACACCAGGTTATCAAGGTTTATCCGGTTTAAAAAAAAACTAATTGGCAAGGGGTGTTTCTCATTTTCCTTCCTACACACACAGTCTCAATTGAATATTGTCTCACTAAAAAATAACTAATTTAAATAATCATAAAATTGTTACCCCGAGCCTGGTTTAAAAAAGGTTCCAAAAAAAATTAGCACTTTTTTGTTCTTCCTCTTTGCCTTCCCCTTCCGTGTAAAATTTGGTCTATTAATAATAATATGTTTGTGTGTGTCTGTGTGGGTGTATGTGTGTGTGTATGAGAGAGAGAGAGAATGTGTTTTGTTATAATGAGTCGTAGGTCGAGTAATTATGTCATTGGGTGGTTTCAACTTTCAACACGTGTGTGTGTCTGTGTGTGTGTGTGGGTCAACGTAATAAGTTTTCGTGCTGGACTGAAGTACCTAATGTATTTCTGATTGTTTCCTTCTACATTCATTCACAATGTCTTTCGACTCTCGCAGTAATTGTTTACTTAATATTGGTAATAACAAAAGCTTAACGTCTAAACTTTCCGCAACTATCCTTACCAGGTAGTGTATATAGTTGTAACGAATGGTATAAGTGGCAATTAGTAACAGTAGTAGTAAATGTACACATAATATACATATAGTCCTACGCGTAATTCTTTGGTTTTAAGTACAAAATGAGCATTTGTTCTGATACATTTTTTTTCGTATTTTGAAGAACCAGTTTCATTAAAACTTTGTTCACTTTCATTTGCGTACACAGTGTAGTGGTACTCTAAACGACATGTGTAGTTAGTTTGCTGTTGTTGCTGAGATTGTTTCCTTTTTATATTTAGTTCTGAAACTAGGGAAATGGTAGCACAGTGCACACTTGAAAGCGATATTTGGGCAGCGTCGTCCCAATTAGTATGCTTAGATTAGCTTGATATATAACAGCAACGTTCTCTGAAGATGATGGTGTGTGCCCATACCACAGTGTCCTATTATTATTATAGTTGTGAAAGTTATTATAATAAAAAGGAGTTAACAAGGCGTGTGTAAGAGGAACAGGCACATTTCCTACGGTAAATTAAAACAATAAAATAATTTGTGTGGAGTATTAAAAAATGTATTTTTAAATGACTATCCAGTTATTCCATTTAAAGGGTCTCAACGCCGAGCTGTCCTAACTTGGTAATAATTACAGAGCCCCTCGCTGGCGTCGTCGACACGCTTTTCTAGCGATTTGTTTTTTTTTTAATTCTGTGACGATTTTCGCTGAATAAATTTTATTTTAAACTACCTCAGTTCCACAGTAAGAATTGACCTGGAAAAAGTGATGATTTGCCAGTGATCACGACTAAACATTGAAAATCTGTTTAAAATTTTCCATGAAAAGATTCTACTTCCTGTTCGTGGACACGCCTATTTAACAAAAATATTTCAACATATAATTTGCACAGTATTCGTGTTTACATCAATAACCAGTCTGTAAATTGTCATGTGAAACCGGTAATGTTTTTTTCCCAGTTCAATACTGTCTGTGGAATTCATACGATAATAAACTAAATAATATTATTTAACTTTAACTAAAAACACAGGGATAGGAATAGTACTCAATAAATAATTATTAAATTAGTCGTAGTATCGGTACAAAACTAACAACAGTAACAATCTCGTAACGATAAATGGGATCTCTTTAACAACAGACCAGATGCTTCTTTTTTCTTGTTATCAGTCAGTACTTTTGTTTCTAGAAAAGCACTTTAAACATAGTATGTAATCAATCCAATTTAATAGGCTTATTTATTTATTGCTTGTATAAAAATGAGGCGCTGTGTGTAACAGGACAAGAGTCGACGGGGAGAAATCCAAAATCATACATGTATGGTGTATAATCAATCATAATCATACACATCAGGATTTGTCCGTCCCATCTCTCTGGTTCCGTAGTCTGTATATGCACTAAATTATAAAGTCACATTCATGTTACATATCTAAATACCTAACGTTTCTTATAACATATAGCCGGAAGTAACGTCCGTACAATTTAAGGCAGAATTACTGTCAACAGAATACAATTTTTTTCTCCGAAAACGGAAAAAATAATGCTACATTGCTTAACGTTTTGGAAGTGTGTTTATAAATTGGAAATGCGAGTAAACCTACAAAACAAAGTTTGCGAAAACAAAATTTGTTTAATGTAAAATGACTTTGGTATGGTTGATGGTATCAGTATGAATAAGGCTTTTAAAGTTGTATAATAAAAAAAAATTCTGATTGTGACTAATGAAACATTGTAATGTATGTATACTCATGACGTAAAGTACTACTGTGAGAGAGTATTAAGGTACACACTGAATTTTAAAGAATAATGACAAAAATGAACTATGGAGGAGAACAATATAAAACGGCACATGCACACGACGCGTGCCCAAGGGGGAAAGGCAGACAGTTGGTGTTAAGGTGGTGTGGGTTTGTTAATTTGTTAAACAACTGAGACATTTCACTATTTTTTTAAAAAATCTCTAATCACTACTACTTTCGGTACTTGTCTGGAGTTTGTGTGTTTTTGTAGTATGGCAATATGGCAAATGTAGTGTTAAGTAGCGTTAACGTCTTCCGTCGTTATAAATTCAGTAAATAGTACAGTTAAGAAATATACACGTTCATTTATCATAATTTTTTTTAACGTCGCGGCTTGTTCTTTTACATATTACATGACGTATATAACATTACAATTAACTAACACAGTGTAATGAGCAAATTGTTAGAAACACTGCGCAACGTAAAGTCACACAATTTTCTACCATTTTCCCTCTTTTCCCTCTTCCCTTTATAATTTAATCTTATCTCTGCTGTCACTAACTTAACTTGACCTGTTTTTTGCTTCGTTAAATTTATCATGAAATAAATAATAATGATTCAGTTATAACGTTGTGTAGCCAACGAAAAAAACACCAAATAAGACAACGTTGACAAATATTTGGTGGAAAATCGGTTTTCGTAAACAAATGATATTGTATGGATGTATGTAGTTTGTTGTTTATTTTTTTGAAAAAAATAATCGAAACTAGCTAAATTTTAACACAGATGTTCAGTATAATAATGTATTAAATCCAATATAACCGATATTAATAAAATGTATTAGTAAGATACGATATTATAGTAAGAATTAAATAGTTTAATGCCACAACAATGTTGCATTGTGAATGCCCTCACAAATTATCGTAATGTATATTTTATACTACAACACGTTGGTATATATATTCCCTAACTTTCCTTTAGTATAACTAATGTGGTTGGCATTTAACTTATGTACTTATGTAACTACATTTTAACGTATTGTATATTATGATAAGTATAAATGTTTTAACAAATAGTGAAGCAGTAAACAACTTACAATAATATCCTTTGCTAATTATTAATTATAATATATTTAACATTAAAATTAATTAAGTGTATCATTCACATATTTTTTTTTCATTCTGTTGCGACGATATAGCGTTTCTCTCTATCTACCAATTCCTTATTGTAGTGGGCTCATTAACATGCTTTTTTGCGTGTATTTTTTACAATTAATTAATTCTGTTACGTGTAATATTTATTCTAGGTAACTTATATAGAATCTTTTTTTGTCAACAACAGAGTCTTGTCAGTTACTTACTTTTTTAGACACCTTTTCTTGAGATAGTAATAATTTATTTCGATGCTTAAGTATTAATTGATTGGTTATTTTTTACATTTATCACTATAAGTTTTGCCTTGTGTTCACTTTCTTGTTGATTGGTTTCATTTTTAGCTTGCTGCCAGAGAGGATATTGGTTTTGTCAATTTATTGGTGTGTGTGGATTTCATTATTGAACCCGAGCATTGTTACGGTCACACGTTTTGTTTGGGTTAATGCTAACTGGTAACTTATATAGGCACGTAGGAAAAAAGTCAGCTGTTAACTTTTCCCGTAAGGATACGTTTGTTGATAAATAATTTACTAAACCGTGTCGTTGTACGGTTTTCCTTGGGAAATTCGTTAAAAGTCCGCAATGAGCTATAATAAGTAGCGTTTTGAGGAATTGTTTAAAAATAAATTCTAATAAAAAATACGCCAGGAAGGTGCTGGAAACATAATTTATATTATAACACAGTAGTACAATGATAATAATATTAAGTCGGTTGTAGCAAGTCATAATTAATTTCCGTTGCGTTATTTTTTTTTTCAAATATTGCCTATCACCGAAGAGTAACCTAATGTTTAATATAAATTCAATATTACTGTTTGTTGAAAGCATTAGATACGTAATAAACAGACCGTTATAATAACATGTATGTGTAAATACGCACGCATATTTTTTTTAGTTATTTACACAAATGCACATTTTCTTTGAGTTTTGCTTCCAGAAACGATTACACAGTCAACAATGCTATTATTTCATTACAAAGAAACACGAGCTAACCTGACACCGTAATAATAAGTTACATCCTTTCCGTAAGTTTAGATATCGGATAATTTAGGTATTAAATGTTGTATATAAATATATGCAATATATAATATTGAATGTAAAACCTGTCAAGATGATGACGGACGAGGTTGCAAATTTTACTTGGGTTTTTGTTGCAGTGTTGTGTAAATGGTCATCGTGGCGGCGGTATATTCGAAGACGTTTTATTCATTTATTTTATATTTTCTATTTTTCTGTTAATGGGTTAACTGCAATAATGTCACTCCACTCGAGGCTTCACTCTTGATAAAACAGTGTGTATCCTTGCTTTCTTCATGGGAGAGATTCTCATTTTTCTGATAGTGGTGATGCGTCGCTCTGTGTGTTCATGATAGAAAGATTACACCAACACTAATTGATAATCTAATTACTATTGCGAAACTTGTTGAAACAGACCATTTTTTTAAAACCCAAGGACAATCTGTTACAAACGGGATGACGATATTCTTTATTATCACAAATATGCTGAGATTATGATGTAAGAAGGAAGATTTCACTTCCCAGACGAAAATGAAGACTGTCTGTGTGGTAGAAAATAAGGTGGGCGTGAGGCAAACAGACACCAACAATTTGTTAGATTTCTTTTGTACCGCGTAGAGAGTTTGAGGGAGAGAGAGAGAGAGAGAGAGCTCGCGCGATAGAGAGAGGAAGTTTAGGAACTGTGGAGATAGATATCACTGAGGTTTTTTCGATAAACGATGATATACCAAAAAGGTACGGGTTTTCAGAAATGACGTACAACAAGAGTGGGCTTATTTATATATTCCTAACAGCTATCTATGTAACTCATGCTAACAGTTTATTTCTACAATAAAAAAAACTTTTAGACAACGTAATTACGTAGCAGAGCACCTGAGTGTGAATTGATCACTTAACATTTTTTTTCACGACGCTCGATTAATTCTCATAAATTATATCGATAAATAATAACCTGTCCTCCGAGAAGCATGTTCCATTTTTCACGGCGCCATCTAACATTTCCTCTTGTTGGTGGTGGAATCTCTTCAATTACAAGTATTGCGCTACATAGCTTTCTCAAGCGGAAGGATTAATTATGTAGCAAACGGAGGAAAAGTAACTAAAAGTATCAAGATGAACAGTACTTTTCTTTATTTTCCCCACATCTCATTCTCGTTTTCTCTTTCTCTCATAACATTCTCCCCTCGGCGTGAAATTCGTGGTTATTTGATAAGACACAACAAAAGTTGATGGTACGTTTGATATATCATTGAGTACACAATTATTAATTTTTCTTCACTCACAGATGCTGATTCTCTGTCATTTTTTTGTTTTCTGGGTGTCGAACTGATAGTATATCATCATCATCGTTCGTCGTTTCCAGCAAAACTTTGACACACCACGGTTTTTTTTCTCTGATACGTTTCCTCTCACAAAGGGATGTGCTACTGATGTAACAGGCACAATATCTCTATTGCTGTTTTTTCTTTCTTACATTTAAACTGCATGCAAGTTGTTTCTGATGACGACGACAAAGGGGGTGACAGCAAGAGAAAGACGACGAATTTTTAAGCATCCGTGTCACAGCACTCAAAAATGACAAGGGTAGAAAGAAATATGACATGGTGTTTATTGACAACAATGCGGGTATTTCACTAACGTCTTGCTATTCTTTTGTTTCCCTGTATAAAAAAATTCGATAATAAGAATAGTAGTATCCATTGTCTGGTTGGTAAAAGTAGGAGCAATAATAAAAGTGGAAGGTGCTATGCTATGTGACAGTGCTAGAGTACGTATATCATTTTTTCCGTGATATATTCAGTATACATACATCTCCGGAAAAAATCTGTTTCAGGTTGATGATGATAATGATGAAGACAGCGTTTGTTGGCGATGATAATGATGATAATATACGCTAATGATGATGAGCAGGAGGGAGAGACGACGTGTGGCGTTGGCGTAGCAGGTGAATTTCACGCGTGTGTTACAATACAGCTTGGGAGACTGGTAATCATTGATGTTGTTTCAAGTTTTCGTTTTGTTTCTTCAGCCTTTTTCAGCAGCACAACACTTTCTAAATTCTCAGAGAGAACACATGTCATCGCGACTTTCCTCACGGTTGTGTTGCTGTCAGTTGGGCTATCCAAGCATTCCATATCCGGGCCCAAAGTAAAAACAATTCCTTTCTCATGCTTCCTTCTGCTCTGCTATATCGACAAAAATCGTGACAGTTGAACAATAAATTGGTACTCGGTTGTTTATCATGAAAAGAAATATGTATACTGTGTGATATTATGGACGGGAAATGAAACTGGCAGCTTTCCTCTTCCTTCCTCTTAATAAAAAGTTTTACGTCTCGTTGAACTGTGCCTGATTTTTGATTTTCCTAAAAAAAATGAAATACTTTCTCCAGCTTTGAAAAATGTCGTTTCTAAGAAAAAATGAAAGGAAATAGTTTGTGGGGATGCTTTTAAAGAAAAAAAAATGCTGAAAGCATAAAATGGCAGAAACGAAAAACCTGTCATTATTCAAATTAAAATTCTGTCAACAGCTATAGTTTTGCGTCAATGATAAAATAATAATATAATTCCTGGAGATAGATGAAACGGAAGATGAAATAATCTTACAAAAAGGATAAATTGTATCCTTTGAATTGATTGTTTTTATTCTTCCTCCTACTTATTGTTTAAAAAAGATTTCTTCGTAAAATACGCCCTTTTTCGTAAAGTGTTAAAGCAGATGTTTGAAACAATAAGTACATACATAATCGTTCCATTTTCCTTCCATAATTTATTTTCTTTTCATAATGACAACCGTAAA
>JAHZNB010003729.1:0-12466 GCA_027744295.1 Callyntrura guangdongensis
AGCATGTATGTACTGAATGACCCCAAACAAACATTGAAAACCACTTTTTGAAACTTTAATAACTCAAAATGGCGGACGCGGTTCGCCACAGAGTAAACGGAACTATACATAAAAAAAGTCTGAATTTTCCGAATATGGAGAGCACTTGGTGAACCCCGTCCGCCTTTTTCCGTAAAATCAACTTTTATGTTAA
The DNA here is from genome assembly GCA_027744295.1 of Callyntrura guangdongensis. Classification (NCBI taxonomy): domain Eukaryota; kingdom Metazoa; phylum Arthropoda; class Collembola; order Entomobryomorpha; family Paronellidae; genus Callyntrura; species Callyntrura guangdongensis. The sequence continues at coordinate 194 of JAHZNB010003729.1, forward strand.
TATCTCGAAACCTTCAAGTCTCCGAGATCTAAAAATATCCTTATCGGAATCCTCGAGGTCAATTTGAATATAAATGGTGTAAAAATTTTGAAAATACGTAATGTTGTGAATTTAATGAAAAAACGCCTGATGTTCAAAATAAAATCAGTTGGCAATTGTGTGCAGGTTCGACAAGCTTCGAGTGTCAGCCGTTTGGTGGTCAGTGTACATGTAAAGGTAAGAATGCACGGATTCACTGTTACGCCCATGTTGTAATGATGATATTTATTAAAAACTATTTCCTTAATAGAAAATGTGATCGGGAGGCGTTGTGAGCGTTGCAAAACGAAATTTTATGGGTATCCAGACTGCAAACCCTGTGACTGTCCAACAAACAATCTTTGCGATGACAGAACTGGTATTCAACATTTTGTTAAAATTGGATATTATATTCAAAAATGTAACTGGTCAAGAGAAATTCTATTGTAAAATTTCAAGGCGAGTGTGTGTGCGCAACAAGAGTCACTGGGGCTAGATGCGATTCTTGTATGCCTCAAACATACGGCTTTGACTCAATGATTGGATGTCTGGAATGTGAATGCAATCCCACCGGAGTAATTAACGGAAACTTACAGTGTGACCTCCAAAATGGCCAATGCGACTGTAGACCTAATATAGTAGGAAGAACTTGTGACAAATGTGTAAGAAATCATACAAATAAATCTATTCAGTTAGAAATTGCATTCATACATACAATGATGCCTAATTTGAACACTTAAACAGAAACCAGGTCATTGGGCTATGCCATATTGTCAGCTTTGTTCTTGCGATATGCGAGGGACGACCACGGATATATGCAATCAGGCAAGTCATTGTTTCAAGCTGTATTTATCTTCCATTACCCCGTAATTTATCACGTTAAAATATTTTAAATCTTTTACTAAATTTGCAGGACACCTCCCAATGTTATTGTAAAGTAAACGTGGAAGGTATGTTAAAATTGAATCATTATAACAGTTAAAAACTTTGCAAGTGTTAGGATCGTAAGAACAGTCTGTAATATTGATTGAATGATCTGTCAACACTCAAATAAAATTTATCTATATATCTATTAGGTCGTGAATGTGACACTTGTAAAGTCGGCAGCTTCAATTTGCAAGAAAGCAATCCCGCTGGTTGTACAAAGTGCTTCTGTTTTGGCAAAACAACGCGGTGCAATTCAGCATATCTTTTCTGGACTCAAGTAACCGCTGTCAAGGACAAATGGACGGGTGTTGCATTTGACCCTATCAAACCCTCTTCCCCTGTCGTTGGTTATGAAATTGATTTCGAAGATGTGATACAAGAAACTGCCTTTATTCCATTGTACATTCCTGAAGATACTACCCCAGAAGGGAATGAAACTAACGTTTTCTACTTCAAAGCAGAAATTAATGCAAACCATTTGGCTTCGTACGGGGGATTAGTAACCTACACCCTAGTTTCAGATCCAGACAGCGATGAACGTAAGCTTGCAATATTGGGACGCTTAGTCGGCTAAAGTGTATCCATAAACTTTATTTCAAATTTTCTCTATTGAATCTTTTGTCCCCCGGTAGAACGACAAACTTACGTTGGCCCTGACGTCATCCTAGAAGGCAGAGAACTTTCACCATCATCAAGTGTTATTAGATTGATGCATTACACCGTGGAACATTTGGATGGAGATAATGCCATGAGAATGAGGCTTCCACTTTTGGAAGATAATTTTGTTGTAGTAAGTGCCACAGGAGGATTGGTGGCTCCGACGAGGGAGCAAATGATGATTGTTCTAAAAGATCTCCGTGCAATATATGTACGGGCTGGTTACTGGAAGAGGACACGCGAAGCAAAGTAAAAATTACGAATTACTAAAGGTGTGATTAAAATGCACACCATAGATTGGTGACAATAACAAAATATGTTTCTATTGTTTTCAGGCTCAGTGATTTTGGAATAGAGATAGGCACGGATGATCATGTCAACCCAACAACAGAAAATAGAGCTCTGACAATTGAACAATGCCAATGTCCACCTAATTATCAAGGTGACTAGTAATGGCACTGTTTAACATGTAGCTCACTTAAACATGTTTATTTGTGTTCATGCTCGTAAACAAAACACAAATAAATATTTACCTAATAAACAAAGAAAAATTTCAAATTGTGGAAACAAATCGGCGATAAACAAAACACTTATAATTTTAAACATGTTTATTTTTTGCCATTACTAAAGGTGACTCGTGTGAGGAGTGTGCTCCAGGATACTTTCGCTCACCCACTGGACCACACGGAGGATTTTGTGTGCCTTGCCAGTGCAATGGACATTCAGACTCGTGTGACCCAGTTTCAGGAATATGTGTAGACTGCAGGCATAATACAACAGGTAGCGAATTCACAGCACAGTTAAATCGGATTTAAAAGTTATCAGATCCAAATCCGTATTCACTAACAGTTGGATTTAAATACATCGTATTTCAATAGGGGATCATTGCGAAATGTGCCAACAAGGATATCACGGAGATGCCACAACCGGAACTCCTTATGATTGCTTAATTTGTGCTTGTCCTTTGCCAATTGTTTCTAACAAGTAATTGTTGAAAAATCCTACGAGCATAAATACTGCTGCTAACATTTTAGAATTGAAAAATAAAAAGTTTATTTTTTATCGCAGCTTTGCAACAAGTTGTGAGTTTTCTCGTGACGGGTCAGAAATCAGTTGTTCATGTGCGATTGGCTACGTTGGGAATCGTTGTGAAGGTTGTGGTCCTGGATATTTTGGAAGACCGGAATTACCCGGAGATACTTGTAAATCTTGCACATGCTCAGGCAACATAGATGTTGATGATCCCTATTCCTGCGACACAGTGACCGGAAAATGCCTGAAATGCCTAAATCACACAAGCGGTTATTGATTTTATTTGATTTTTTTTATTTTTTTTTATTTTTATATTTATTTATTTCATTGATTTATTGGTTTTATTGGTTATTGATTTGAAGGTGATCTTTGCGAGTACTGTCAACCAGGCTACTTTGGAGATGCCATTCTTACAAAAACCTGTAATAAGTGCTCCTGTAATGAGTGCGGTACTAGGGAATGCGACCACACAACCGGAGAATGTCAATGTTTGCATAATGTTTTTGGCGTCAACTGTGACATGTGTGCGCCTGACCACTACGGTATCTCTAGATGCGACGGTTTGGGATGCTATCCTTGCGACTGTGCCATTGCATCTGTAAATTCACAATGTGACGACAACAGCGGTCAATGTGAGGTAAGAAATGAAACGATTAGCCATATTTATCGAGAGTCGAGAGATTTAGTGTTGTTATAATACAATACAGAAAAAGACGTACGGGTACTGAGATGTCATGCTGACATGTTGTAGCCCTTCCTCCTACTAGTCGATTAGTGAAAGCCCCATCTCAAGCGGATTTACCGTTTTGGAATTATAGTTAAGTTAAAGTTTTGAAAGCTGTGTTGATCCCCATGGGATTGACTGACACCTAACGCCCATTTTTGAACTCATGCGAGCTATTGACTAACTCTATCAATTAGAGAAAACAGGATTTAAAAATGTCTTTCCCTTCAAGAGTTGTATAAAAGGCATACGGCCGAATAACAAAAAAAACGCGACTTAAAATAAATGGTTAATAGTCGATTAGTGAAAGCCCTATCTCAAGCGGATTTGCCGTTTTGGAATTATAGTTAAAGTTTTGAAAGTTGTGTTGATCCCCATGGGATTGACTGACTCCTAACGCCCATTTTTGAACTCATGCGAGCTATTGACTTACTCTATCAATTAGAGAAAACAGGATTTAAAAATGTCTTTCCCTTCAAGAGTTGTATAAAAGGCATACGGCCGAATAACATTATGATTATAGTAGCTGACCTTGATTATTTTCCAATATTTTATTATATTTCCATGCGTTATTGGTCAAAGGAGCCGTTCCTTTTTAAGGTTACAACAATTTTTGCCATTTGGCATTTTTACTTCACCGTGCCTTCTGATGTGTTGTACGATTACATCATACATACATTTCAGTACGGTGGATATCTCTGTCTGTCCGAAACTTCCGATTATGAATGGGCGTTTGTTATGAATGGGAACGCGAGCTACCACGAATACCACGAATACTATGATCGATCACATAAAACGAGTGGCTGGCACCATCCAGGATTCAACAGTATTACAAACACATAGTCTCAAGTATAGCAACATTGCAAATTGCAATGTATAATTGCGTGCATTTATTCGCGTGTACAACAGTGAACTGCTTGACTGTTCCGCGAGGATAGATGATGATGAAGCTACCAAATGGTTCATTTATTCACACCTCTAGGTGACTCACAGTCACAATGTATAGAAATCGTATTAAGACCTTTAGTTTGTTGTTGTTTGCTTTGCTAATGGTAATTTATCCGTACGGTTAAGAGTATTCTTAAGAGGAGATTTAAGAGGAGACTTTGAGGAAACTTTGAGGAGACTTAAGAGGGAATGTCTAGCATCCCGTCATGTTAATTGATGGGTCTCCCTTTCTCGTATGAGTACAAATACATAGAAACCCTAAATTACATGAAAGCGATGATAAAGGTGATGGATGAGCTAGAAGGATAATAAGGCGGTGTAATCTGATCGCTTCAATTTCTCCATTTAACAACCAATTCTAAACATGAATGAAAAAACTTCAAATCAAAATGATATGTAGATTATGCGAAAAATTTTATGCAAATTTTTAGTGTCGCCCAGGTACGACCGGAAGACGATGTGAGAGATGCGCGCCGGGGTACTGGAGCTACAATAAAGAAGGATGCCAACGTGAGTGAAAATGAACATGCTGAGGTCGACACCACGGCTATAAACCAAAGTTTAATAAATGATTTTCTTTGTGATCATAGCATGTGAATGCAATCAAGATTATGCCATTGGAGTTGGATGCAATCCGGAAACGGGACAATGTTCCTGCCTTCCAGGTAGGGTGACCAGAACCTTTCGATTGAAATATAGAATACCCAGCCATAAAAATATAGAATAAATATAAATGCCTAACATTTTTAATTACAATGCGATTTTTAACATAAATTTCAATTAAGAAAGTTGAACTACACACTTTACACCTCACTTCAGTTCCATCCGAGTTATTGCTTTCAAAACTTGGTAATTGCTGTAATATTTCATTATTAAACGTACACGCATTTACCATTAGAACCAGGGGCGTAGCTACCTCAAGAATTCTTCAAAATTTCCTTTTTGAGTACCAAGTTAAGGAAACTTTGGGGTCAAAATATCGTACAATGACCATTTTGTAGGGCTAAATTGTCAAAATATGGGGTTTTCGTTCAAAAGTTTCTAACAAACGACTCCAGAAATCGAAAAATTAGTTAGAAAAGTTGGACAATCTGTAGAGAGCGCCCGAAATTTTTCTCTAAAATATAGAATAAATGGTCAACTTTCAGGAGTTGTTGGAGAAAAGTGCGATAGGTGCCCTTGGCGTTGGGTCTTGATTGAGGATAGAGGTTGTCAGGATTGTGATCCGTGTCAACATCAATTACTGGATGACACAGACGCAATGGCACGTGTTTTGGATCCAGTTAAAGACGAATTTGATGTAAGAAAGTTTCAGCAACAATTTTCAAATGTAAATTGTGCATTTAAACACTGTAAATACATTTATTATTGCTGTATAGTCCGTTGCGCTTAGCTATTTCACTACCCAAAAACTGGCATTCTTTAATGACACGGCTGCTAAACTAGAACCGGATGTGAGACTATTGGATCCTGAACGCGTAGACTTACAGCCATATTATTCCGCTGTTTCGTCGTTGGAAACAGATTCAGCGTTAAGTAGGCAAAGGGTAAGCTACCATGATCTAATGAGTTACACTAATCCTAACGTTTTATGGATGGAACAAATTCAGTTTAATGTATTGATGCATAGGCCGAGGTCACAGAAGACAGCTTGAAAGAAAAATCTAAGCAAAGCATGATGTTAAAGGACAAGTCTTTTGAAATGGAGTCTAAAGTTCAAGAGGCTGTTGCCAAAGCCCAAACCGCCGTATACGAAACCAAGGACTTGATGGAGGGCCTGTTGGCAGAAGATAGGCGTATGCTATTTTCTATAATTTATATTTAAATAAATTTGTGTATAATTTGATAGTTTTTGTCTATAGTCTTTACTAATGAGTGCTTAAAAAATGTAGTTACGAGTCCACAGACAGAGACTGCACGAAATGAAGCTGAGGCTACAATAAACAACATGCAAGCAGTTAAATTTGATCCAACAAATGCTCGGGTTGAAAACAGAACTGCTGGAGAAGTACTACATAATGTGGAGGATTTTGTTAAACCCATTACCATTTTGACTCAGGATTTGAATGATGAAGGAGCCAAACTAAACAATGTACGAGATAAACTGAAGGACCTACGTAATCAGAGCGATTACAGTATGGACACTTCCAGACGAGCAAATGAAATTATGGACAAAATTAAGTAAGCGTAACATATACCCATTATTGAAAAAAATTAGTTTTGCCGTTAAAAACCTTTGTTACTGAATTTTATTCGTCAAAAATACGTTTATTTGATACAAAATTTGAAAATTTCAAAAACTTGTTTTCACAGGGAGGCAAAATTCCCTGTAAAGTTGGGAGTATTGGGAAACCGAGCTAAAGAAATGCTGGATAATGCTGAAAACGCCTCATACACCAATAGATTCACTGAAACGTTAATTGATGAATTGGACAATTCCTATCTGTCATTGGGTAAGCAGGTCATTTGTCCATTGTTTTCATAACCATCAACCATATTATTGTCACATAATTCCATAATTCCTGCTCCTTTACAATAGATGCTGCCCACTCTAGTGTAAAAGAGTTGCAGATACCCCTTGCACAAAAATATGACACCCTAGAGAATGAACTAGAAAATCATAACGACACGATCGCTTCCAGTAGACGACATGCAGATGATCTACAGAGAGAAGCTGACAGACTTGATGATATGTTAGCTGATACAAGAGCTGCTTCAGAGAACGCAGTTTCCGCTGCTACAGCGTATAAAAATATAGTTGACGCTTTATCTGAGGCATTAAATGCCGCAGATGTGGCCAAAATGTCTGCAGAAAACACAACCAAAATGGTGATTGTTTATTTTTCAACTCTTTATTCATTGATTGGTAAATGCGTGTTGTCTTGTATTTGTTAAACTGTCAAGATATTTTGTTTCAGACGGTCGGAATAGGAGAAGAAGCACTGCAAGCGATGGAACCCTCTCGTAATTTGCATGTTTTAGCAAGTGAATCTGCTAACACGGTGGAGGAAGGTTTGAAAGTTCCTCTTGAAGATGCAAAAAGATCGATTGAGCTGATTGAGAAAATGAATGAGGATACAGAAAATAATATTAACAGCATTAACATGTAAAAATGAAAAAAAAAATATGCTAATTTTCGTTTAAAAACGCTTCACATTATGAATGATGATCATGACCGATTGACGAGTTTGATTCACATGTGTGTTTAGCGATTTGGACACATTGGCCGGCAAAAATGATGTGGAAGGTATTGACGAGTCTGTACAAAATTCGACGGAAGCATCAGAAAAGGCAGCCAATATTCAAGCAGATGTTGATGATATTTTAAATAAACTTCCGGAGCAGGCTAGCGCTGTGAGGAGACTAAGGGTCACGGTGAATGATTTAAATCAGCATGTAGACATTTCAGATAACCAGCGTAAGTACATATAATTATATGCCATATGCTATTTCATTTTTTAGCTCTTCACAAATGTAATTTTTATATATATATATATTTATAGTTAAACAAGCCAAAGATGATATTCCACTTTCATCTGCAATAACTGGAAGCTTGGAGGCAAAGAAACCAATGTTTGAAGAAAAGAAAACTGATCTAGCAGAAAGGCTTGCTGATTTGAAGGCGAAAATAGCAGCAGCACGTGAACAAGCCAACAGAGTACCGGTTGGAATGAATTTGCATGAATCGTCTTCGCTGACGCTGGCAAATCCAGAGTCCTTGGAATCACAACAAGCAGAGACCAAAGCTTCCATACACTTCAAAACGAACGAACCTGCAGGAATGTTGCTTTATCTCGGAAACGAACCGGGGCGAAAGGAGGTAATAAAGCTTTAGCCATTTTGAATATATTTGTGTACAAAGAAAAAAAAACGCTACATTATTATAAATTGCAATTTTAGGACGATTTTATGGCTATCGAAATTGACGGAGGTTACCCCGTACTCACGATAGATTTGGGATCCGGTCCTCAGCGTATTGCAAACGAAAAGTATGTTGCTGACGACAAGTGGTATAAGGCCACTGTGAACAGGGCTGGGAAAACTGTCAGATTTACCATTTCAGAAGAAGATAATTATGGAAACGTTGTTGATACTTCAAAAGATGAATATTTGGGAGGTAGTAAATCTCTTTTCAATGTCAACAAAAACTCTTCTCGTCTGTATGTCGGTGGACTTCCACCTTCACAGCCTGTTAAAAGTCCTATCAAATCTACCACTTTCCGTGGAGTGGTTGAAGATTTGAGAATAGGAGAGGAAAAGGTCGGCTTATGGAACTTTAAAGACGGCGTGAATTTGCAGCCTACTTACGAAAGGTGGGATAATAGTGGTTCATAATCATTATTAGCTTAAATTATCTTTCAAATTATGTCCTATCATTTTCATAACATGTGTACTTTGTTTTACAGAGACAAGCTGATAAACTTAAAAGTAGAAACTGGTTTGAGATTCTTAGGAAATGGTTATGCAATATTGAACAGCACGCAGTATGACTTTAAGAGGAGATCTCATATTAACATGAAGTTCCAAACCAGAGCCAAAAGTGGACTCATGTTCCTTATTGGCAAAGGAAGAAAATATTTGTCCATTGAAATTCACAATGGAGCTGTGGCCTTCCAATACGATTTGGGAGGAGGACCTGCAAGGCTCCTTACACAAGTAACCTATAATGATGGAAATTGGCACTCGGTGGAAGCGGTAAGAGTATATTCGAGTCCTTTATGTAGCATCCAATGACATTGTTCCATTAGAAAACGTCTCTGAAAACGTGTTTAAAATTACAGGTGCGAGATCGACAAAATAGTGTACTATATATAGACGGTGAGAAGCAGTCCTTGGGTGCCAGTACTGGCAGCCAAACCTTACTGAGCGTATCAGAATACATGTACTTTGGAGGATATCCAGGTGATCACGGGTTCCCCGACGTGACAAATAGGGATTTTGAAGGTTGCATCAAAGATGTGATCATTGGGCAGCCAGTATACCTTTCAGATGCAGTTGAGGCGAGATATACGATGGTTGGTTGCCCGTCATCTCGATTTGAGCCTGCAGTAGCATCCTTCTTTGGGCATGGCTACGTTCAAGTTTCATCCGCCGTTCCACCCGTCGATGGTATTTCCTTAAAAAGTACAGAAGATGCTTAAAAACAGTTAAAGCAGTTATTCATATAGACATTTCTATAATTATCTAGGACCGGAAGTAGTCACACAAGACGATACATTTGAAGTCAATTTACGAGTACGTACAAATTCATCAGACGGACTGATACTTTATGGAACTGATAACGATCAGTCCAACTTCTTGTCCGTTTCATTGCTCAATGGCGTCTTACACGTAAAGACTGATCCAGGTTCCAGTGAAATTATCACTGATCCTTTGAATGATGCCAATTGGCATACCGTAACCATTACTAGAGATAAAGGCAGTTTAGCTGTAAATATAGATGATCTGCATGACTATAAGTAAGTGTAATATATTTTTAATTGGTCTTTTAGTTTCTACCTCGGCGTTTTAATATATTCGTTCGTATACAATTATTGTTAATGTCTTCTTCTAAAATATAAAAACCTTGACAGAGAGAATGCGTCTGATGGACCATTACGATTAACGACGCCTGGTTCAACATTATTTCTTGGTGGACGTCCTGATGATTTCCAGCCGCGTGTAGATTCTGGTGCATCAAACCTAAAATACGCTGGATGTTTAGCTGATATAACGGTTAATGGGAAAAGAGTAGACTTTTCTGATGCTAATGTTAGGGACAGTTCCCTAAGTCAGCAATGCCTAACCCCAGAGGATAAAATAGCTGAGCAGTTGGAAAGCGATAGAAATGGAAGAACAATTCCAAAAATAGACGAATCCGAAGAGGACGGCGATTCAATGGCAGAAAGAACTACTCCGTCTACAACCACCACAACAACAACCACACAAGCAACGCAAGAGCAAGAAAAAATCTTTGAAGAAGACGACTTCCCCGACGAAGAGGATGAAGTTACGCCCGCAACAACCACAACGAAAAAACCAAAGATTCCAGAGGTTCCTCCCACGCCTTTTATGCAGTGTGCCTTGCCTTATCGTACTATACCTATGGAAGAAGAAGTGTCTATGGACGAAGGCGTTCGATTTGGGAATTTGGACAAAACCTCCAGAATTGAATATTTCCAACCAGGAGACGATGGTCATAGGTCAAATTATGCTATCGACTTCAAGTCGTCATACCCAGACGGTCTCATTTTCATGTGGACCGTCTTTGACAAACCTGATTTTATAGCCCTTTACTTAAGAAAGGGTTACCTTACCTTCGCGTTTGATTCAGGATCCGGCCCCGCCTATCTGAACTCCACGAAAAGGTACAATGACTCAGACTGGCATACAGCCGTCTTCAGTAGGTACAAGACTATTGGCGAGCTTTCCGTGGACGGAGAAAAGGTGGCTACTGGTAATTCATCAGGCACCACAACGGATGTCAATGCCGGAACCACCGTTTACATTGGAGGCATTCCGGCCGATGGCTGGGCGAAACGAATGACTCAGAGGAAAATTCAAGGTGTAGAATCACCCTTCCGTGGTTGTTTGAAGAACTTCATTTTACGTAATAAAAAGCCAGCTGAGCCTCTCCTGACAAACTCCGTACAACCTTGCTCAGCCGAAGTAGAAAACGGAATTTACTTTTATCCTAATTCAGGATACCTTAAATTGGGTACGTTTTTTTCTGGTGGCTTGAATTGCAATTTGCAAATTGCAATCGTAAACAATGAAATGCAGGACTTTTCATTTACAAGTTCATGTGTGTTTTTACAGAAAATCGCTTCAAAGTTGGTCGCAACATTAAGCTGGCATTAAGCATCAAACCTCGTCATCCGTCTGGTATTCTGGTATCCGTTCATGGTGAACGAGATTTCATGATTCTTCAAATGATTAATGGAACTATAAAATTCACTGTTGACAATGGTAAAGGTCCCCTATCAAGCAGCTTTACTAAAGAGCAATACGATTTATGTGATGGAAAGTGGCATACTATAAGAGGTAAGATGTAGACTGGACATAATAATAGCAATTTTCTTCTGGTGCGGTAACCGGTTCCGGTTCCTGAGGTTCCTAGCAGGTGTTACTAAGATTTTTGTATCATAATTTTAGTGACCAAATCAAAGAACGTTGTCACTCTTGCATTGGATAACACGTATTCCAGTCCTGGAATTGGTGCTGCTGGGAAAGATTCTACCAACACCAACCATCCGTTGTATCTTGGAGGTCATCCTAATCCCGATCCGCAAAAGACTCGTGGGTTGGAAACAACAGATCAATATGTTGGTTGCATGAAAGACTTTGTCATAGAGGGAAAAACATTTAAATTTAACCATGATGCCATTGAAGGAGCCGTTGGTCTGCATAGCTGTCCAACGAATTAACTCGCCTGTTTTTTACCATTTTACCAAAACAAAAGTTCCTGCCCTACACGTAGTATTTCTTTTCCTGATTTCTTTCTATTATTGGGCAAACTTATATAACAAATAAAAATAGTATACTTAAAGTTGTGTGCCAAAAAGTGATTGTTTTGTTAAATTTTAGTTCACTGCCATTTTTAGTGAATTTTTTTTGTCAATAAAAGTTTGCAGTTTTTATTTATAAAATATCGTTGCATGTGTTCGGTCTCAATCAATACATGATGAATACTTAAATTTCAAAAATACAATTTTACAGCTACTTCCATACAACACATAGTTATGTTATAAAGTTCATGATTCGTAAAAAATAAAAAATGAACAACGATACAAATATTTGGCGTCGTCCATATATTACGTAACGCTAAAAATGAAGATTTTTTTGTAAGTACCCACCTATGTCACACCTGTGTCACAAATTGTTAATAGAGGTAGGTACGTACATAATGTAACGCATGAACGACTCCTCGTATAAGTGTAGATTCTATAGGGAACAATGCACACAATGTATCTTTCTTAGGTTAGCTT
>JAHZNB010003730.1:0-12238 GCA_027744295.1 Callyntrura guangdongensis
AAAACAGAATAACCATGAAACGGATAGATATTTCCAGCTAGATCTCGTTGAATCAATTGTTGCACTCCCTGTGACACATCATACGTTAAACTATCGGATCATAACCCTTTTGATTAAAAGTTTTTCTCTGCATAGAGCAAACACTGTGTTGCAAAGCTTACAAATTATAAGTTATAATGCAGAGGTTTCAAGATGGCTCACAATAAAGGCACGAATATATTTTAAAGAATATGGCATTATACAATTTTTAATTGCACAACCGCAACCCTGTCGACTAGATGCATAAAGGTACAGAGTTTTCAAACTTTCCTCTCTTCTACCCCGAAATTACACAATAACTGGAGTTTGTACACACTGATTGAAACTGCCACTACTGTCAGTAACATTTCAACGAGTAAACACTGTTTTCTTCCGGAATGAATAAAACCACCCTTTATTTTGGAAACAATAGGCCCACTCGAGTTGAATGAAGGAACAAAATGTTTTCCCCTTCAGTTCGGAAATCATTGGAGTAGCACCAAATAAACAACACTGGTTACCTAAGTTGACTGCATGTTGTCTTTCTCAAGAAATGTTCTTGGCATGTCCTCTATGTTACTGTTGGTTGATGTGATACGGATGACGACTTCACGATACTACTGGTGACTGGGGATTTGTGGATTCAATCAGTTTTACAAGAAAATTGAATATTCCTTCGACGAATCACTGCTACTGTGATTTAATACCTTACAAAATCAAATGTTACGTACACACTGCTCCTCGTGCAGTTCAACTACTTTTGTTGCTTATTTGAAAACAAATGAGGAAAAATATTATAGGTACCAGACACACAGTTTTGTGCATAGGTTAATATCAATAAAATGTGCTTTTTGTTGCGTCGTCGTGTTTATGCGCTGAGAAGGTGTAAAATTTACAATAGTCATGCTATGCTCACATTTTCGAAACGCTTGGTTGAGCCAAAAAACGCAAGTTATAAAGAGAACCCAGTACAACAGCAACAACGAAACAGTTTTTTAAAATTCGTTTAAAAATAGTACTTATCTTTTCACGTTCATTCGTCGGTATAATGAGATAGTAATTGTTTCAATTCAAACGTTAAGAGTTCTCCTCAGATGTAAATAAATTTTTCAATTCCACAAAAACTATACACCTTATATTTGAGAGGTAGAAATGCAAATTCTTTATAATATGACGATATGATTCTTGTGATATAAGTTATTTAATAGATTATATGTATTTGTAACTATAGTTATATACGCCTCCGATAAACACAACATGCATTTTTCTCGCTAAAAGTAGAGAGTTCACTATTATCGCTACTGACGTTATTGAACTGCTTAAACGGTTACTGGCAAAGCAGACCATCAACCATATTTTGAAGTCAGTTATTGTTATTATACCTAGCAAGCTACAAACCTGTACCGCATATCAAAGATTAAATAGGTATACTTTTACTCTCTATTTTAGACGTAAGTGTAGAAGGATAGTAATAATAATGGGGTGATGAATAAATGATATCATTACAGTAATAGCTAATTCCATCAAGATTATGAGTTAATTATGTAGGAAAAAAATTGGAACTGAATTCAATTTTCTAAAATCCAAATAGGTTACTAGTGAGCAAAGAAAAGTAAAAAGTGGATGAAAACGATAATAAACGAGTTTCAAACGCGTACCCTTTCCATTATAATCTTGACTGCTACGTAACAGTTGGCTAAGGCAACAGGCAACCTAAAAATAATTATAACTTAGAAGTTTATGTATGTTATAAAAAACAAGATGGTATGTGTTTCATGAAATTTGTGATCCTATGCTAACACCTACACCAAACAACCATGTAGTGGAAAGAGTAAAAAACTAGAAGTGAAATGAAAAGTGATTTTTGCCCTCGCCAGCGAAAGAATCTCTGTGTGTGTTGTACAACGTACACATCATGTTAATTTTACAAAAAAGAAGAGCAATTTGACGGATCGCTGTTTTGTTTCATGATAAGCAGCGATTGAACGAGCCGCTTAGGTGTGCAAAGATACACTTTTTTAATTAAATAGAACTGTTCTATCGCTTTTACTAGCATCTCTGGCAAGCGTAGCAGCAACAGAAATATGTAGTACACGAGCGGCATTTTATTGATTCTATTAATGCACTTTAATGCAGTATCGTACAAGCGGTGTGCAATGTTTGAGAAATTGAAGATTCCACCACAACTTGTGTACAGGCAATGAGGCAACAGGTACATAGATCTTCTAAGCATTTTCAAAATTTTAGAGATAAAATTTAACAATTAAGTATATATGATGATACAATGACTAGTTCTTACGCATGCATTAATTTTCGATTATTTACGTATGTCATGCAACAAAAATTAAGAAACATGCTGGTATTCACTAATTAGATGGGATGCTTTTGATAGAAAGATTTGAAACAAACATGCACTTACGTTTACATACATACAAAATCATCAAACTGTGTATTATGAACAAATTATTTAGTTGAACCCATCATTTAGCTTAAACATCATGCATTTTAAGTACTATAATTTAAATAAGACAAGGTGTGCATAAAGTAACACCGTGTAGGTATCTAATTTTCATCACACCAATCAATCAAACGGATCTGAACTAACTGTCGGATTTGTTTATAATTAACAGGACTTTTGAATGTTATGATGACTACAGAGGTGGAGAAAATTTAAAACAACAAAAATCACATGAAAATTTAAATTTTGACATAAAAAAATTGGAAATTCGAAGTAGTCTTGTTTGTAGTTATTGTTGTTGGTTGGATTTGTAAAGTTAACTAAGCCGTGTAATTATTATCAGTATTTTATAATATGCTATTTATATAATATTGTTAAATAATATCCTGCACTTAAAACTGAGACAGGTTTGAAACTGAATGTAAACTCATAGCCGTGTCAATAAAATTATGTATGTACAATTCAGTAAAAATGACATACCAAAGGAAAAATTACATTTGCACTTTCAAATTTACTTATAATACCAATTTCGTTAAAACTGCCCAGTTAAAAACCATCAAAGCATTGTCGTTGTCAGATTTTCAGGGAATGCTGCAGCTCAATTACCTGAAAATAATGTTAGTAATATTCAAATTGTGCGTTTATTTGTTATGACTTGTAAAGATTTGTGACGAGTTATGACATTTCAAGGGATTTAAGCGTAACAAGAACAATTTATATCAATTTCAATGACAAAAATGACAACATTTCTATTAATTTAGGTGCAAATACCTATATGAATTGTTTGAATGACAGGCATAGATAATAACAAAACAACCAACCAAACACAATAGCCAAAGTACAGGGGTAATCAACTCATAAACGATCGTACTTACGATAGTAAATCAAAAGAAATAAAAAATTGCTTTAGAATAAAAATTACCTACAAGTTGATTAGAGAAAATATTAGAAACAGAAAACGGGAAGAGACTTTTATTAAGTTGAGTTGAGTGCAACGATCCTTTTTGATTATGATTATATAAAAGTTCTGCAATGAAATACTGAAACCGGCAATATGTTTCATACAAAAAAATATTTATTTACTTTTTGTGTGTTATTCTCTCTGCATATTAACATGCATTTTTAAGATTTTTATATTTTTATCGCAATTTTTACTTTTATTGGATAATAGCACGTGTAGCTTTATGTAGGCAGTGGCAATTTGCAAAATTGCACAATAAAATTGCGGTGTAGTTTGTGTTTAAGCAGTAATAGCATTGGCGGCGGCGGCGCGACTTAAGTTACTGATGGTGCGGCGGGCGGTGGTGGTGAGTGAAGTGAAATGCAGTCTTCCGTGTAATTTCATAACGTTTTCATTGAAACTTGAAGATTTTGAAGAGGATTTAGGTACCTTAACTTACCATGTGAACATAACATCGTGTATATAGGTACAAATGAGAATGACGACGCGACGACGACGGCGATGATGAGTATCCTACATAATCTATCACCGTCATCACCACACCGTACGCTCTTTTGCGAGCATTATTTCACGCATATATGTGTATTACTATGTTTGTAGAACGAGACGAACGTAGCGTTTCTAATTCCGTAAAAAATTGTACCATTTACTGACCATCTGCAACCAAAAAACTTTTTTTAATAAAAACTTCTAGAGGTACACGTAACTTTTGATAACCTGACAATTTTATTTTTGTAAGCAACGCGACCGAAAATGATTGAACTCTTGACAATTTGGAGAGTAGGTCTTAAATATACATTATGTCAACATTCAACATAAATGGCGTCATTACTTTTTGGACCTTGTGTAGTCCCGTATTGGAAAGCAGTAAAATTACTGAATAATGTCGCTTTGAAGAACATAATCTTCCTTCAAGTTTCCTGGTGTTTCAGACAATTGCAAAATAAAATTTTGTCACAAAACTATCCACAGTACTTGATGCAGTAGCCACACGTAGAGTTTTTGAAGAGTTCCGTAATACATTGTCTGAACAGGTTGCCTCATTCATCGTCAGACTTTGGCAATGCGACTAATGGATTGGCGGGGAAAAGGAATAAAAGTAGATTTGTAGGCACATTTCTTTGTAAAATTGTAGGGTCCTTCTTGCAATCTATCGCTACTGATTTTTCATGCACAACAGTGTAAAATAGCCACGTCACAAACTTGCAAAAGAAATTAATTTAATTTAATATTTTCCAATTTCAGTAAACAAAATGACATATTATTATTATTGCTGACCGTTATGAAATTTGTGGACTGCCTGCAATGTAATGTAAAGAAGAATTATCTAAATACATAGATGCTCATGCATGCGTCATGTGCGAGCTTTACAGGGAATCGGACAATCGCAATTTGTCTGCACGCACACTTTGTCACTTAAAACTGGATATACATATATACAACTGCAAAGGTATTGTCGATGTCATTGTACTTGTAAGTACAGTAATTTATTTATTGAAAGTAATCATTATAAGTTATTTTGTTTCTTTAATGAAAATGCGAAAATCTTTTGTTCCTTACGAAAAGCAGGTTGCCAGTAATATAAAAGAAAGAATGATAGGAAGGATATGAACTACATACTTTGAAATTGATGTTAAAGTTATAGGATACTTTATACTTTATAGATAAAAATAAACCTCCAAAAGCGTGTTTGCGTAAGTTCCCACATTGAGTGGTTTCACAACTGCCTTGCCTCCATAGGAATAAGTCGGGTTACCATTTCGTGAATCGGACGGGGTGAGCTGAGAAAGGACCATGTGAAGTCGTGGCGCCTCCTTGTTTTCGTTTTTCTTGGGTGTAATTTAGCCATAAAACAGGTATTTCTCCTGTATCTAGAGTGTGATGTCCTCAAGACTTGCTTACGGTTCTGGGAATATCCATTTGGATTGCCCTTGCTGGTGTGACGGTATACTCGGATTACTATTTCGGCCAGATTTATAAGAGCTCATTTGAGTTATTTTGCGCTTTCTGGGATTTGCATTTGACATTACGTTAAACTCTCTTAAGAACATCGACAAGACTACAGGATGGCTCTCAATTATTCAGCTAAAGTTCGCACTGTTCATACGTAAATGAATTTTAAATACAAGTATTAATAAAACTTTAAAAAATAATTTGTATGTACACTTGAACGTATTTACATCTAATCTCAATCTCATACTTATATATTTGAAAGGAGTGCTACAATAAATGCTATGAATGGCTATGATTGGTCTTGTCATTCAATACGTCAGGTAACCAAAAGGATTACTGTTCATTGGCTCCCTCGTTAGCAATGATTCTCTGCTCACATTCCTATTTGTCCTCCATGAAGAAATATTTCTCGTTTCCGCGTGGTATCTATAATTTTCCCCCGTTTAAAGGAATTGACACATCTTTATGAGTAACAGACAGCCGTTTCTAAAACTCTTGCTGTAACCAGTAGTACAGCAACTGTAAGGGGCAAGAAGGGGATAATTCCATTCTGTAATGCTAAAAGATCTGGTCATCTGGGAGATTCGACTCTCCCATTCCCCCGGTTGTTACTTCCATGACTGTAACTGCGCAACCACAACCTGATGACTCTAGCAAAACGGATTATCAGGGTAATGAAAATCGTAAAAAAAGGACCATTAACATATAAAAGTAAGTAAGGATGAAAAAGACGGGTCGAATAATGACTCGTACACAATTAAGTCGATTCTTCACGACTACCAAAGTCTAGAAATAAAATAGCGGACCATCTGCAGTATGTTTTCAACTTTTTGTTTCTGATCACCGAAATTATTTATTTTGCTCTGATAACGACGGACGTGTTTGGACATGCGGCGATTAATGAATTCCAGTATACTTTGGTTTCATACTTTAGAGTGTCAAGTATGTAATACGTTGCAGTACATATTTACATGCGGGGCACCTAAAGGTTGCTGTTGTTATTAGTGAATGAGTTATTTATGTTTGTGTGTAAGTATAAATATACATATTATAATAAGTAATTGGTCGGTTTTCACGAACAAACGAAACGAGGATTAAATTAAACGAACTTGTGTGGTTATATGTGTAATTAAATTGAGCATCCAAATCCAAAGCTAATTACAATCATTGAAAATCTTGAATATCGTTGGTAATCCAAGAATTTTATTAGGAATTTGCAAGTTAATACGTAGCTGAAAATGTTTTTCAGATTCATACGCTTCAGCCGATGTGGCTTAAATTCAGCAAAACTACAAGATTACCTATGATCCTTGGGCTATATTTTCCGCAAATTTGGTTAAAAGTGGTTCATTTGAGGGTTCAAAATTTAAACTTTATTCAAATTAGGTCAACTTTTGCATACCAGATAACACGATGTCGCGTCATTTAAAGATGTCTGTCTTTTTTCATAGCTTGTCAGTATTGTTGAACGGGAGCTTCGCAGTGGAAGTGTGGTGGTAATTTTGAGAAGAATACCTTTAAATTTTCATTTTTGAATTCCATTTTGGACTGAATCAATAATATATACATATTTCTTCCTTTTTCGCGATACACATACTACACATGTCTTAAAGCTATTTGTTTCAGCAGTTCATCCATATGGGTTTACATAGTAATATCAATACAGCGCATTACAGTACCACAAATAAATGTTAAGTTTTGTGTCGAAAGCTTATAAAGTAACGAACGACGGACCACCATGAATATTAATACCAATGGTAAATCACCATTTAATTTTTTCAAAGTTTTAATGAAGTTATAAAACATTCAACATTACATGAAGCCAATTTCTATGTATGTTTTTTACTATTTATTTGTTTGTAGAAAGGTAGTGTTTACATTAAGTCCCATAATTTTGAATTAGTGCAGCCATCATTATCATAAGGTAGCCAAACTCAATGTCACGGGCATGTATCTTTCATTTGTATTAAAACTTACAATAAATACATTACGCAATTGAGTTATGATGTTATACCCAATATACCACGTACTAGTGTACTAGCTGCTTACAATGTACGGTGGTACTATGGCGTGGAATATGACGGAGGTTGTCTGATACCCGTCAAGAACCGGAGTACTAGCATCTTCTCGTTGCACAGTTTGCCAGTTGCCTAATAAAAATGTCCATAAAATCCATGAAACTTTTCAAATTGTACTTCGAGAACTGTGAAACGTTCCCAGTCAAACTTCTCTTTTTTTGAAGCTTTTTTTGGAATTGGTGGATTTCCAGAAAAACTACACTGTAGTCTTCTAAACACTTTTCATAATAATGATGCCTGCCATAAAAAAAGTTAAGTACGACAAATGGTATCGAAAATAACTTTCTTCAAAGAACCGCTAAGAATATACAATGGGCATCTTAAATATTACATGTATGAACGATTTTCTGGATTGTGCATATTGTATTGTAAAATTTCACAAGACATGCTTTAGAAAACACTTGGATGATTCAACCGGCAATGACGAGAAACGGAGAAATCTTATTCACTTTTTATTTTCATCAGAGCAAAGAGGAAAGTTTTAGAATTTTCTCTGGGTATGTATTTTCATTCTTCATCCCAATCAGGTTATGTGCGCTGGTGCCCTTATAATGTTTCCTTTCACATGCTGACATTATCAAAACCTCATATTGCCTGGCATTCATCATAAGGTCACAAGTCATAAACTCAGGGAAAAGTTATGACAAGAGCACCGTTGAAATGAATTTTCCATAGAAATTCTATTGTTTGCATCTTGCAACGCCCCAGTTCCTTACTACTGCTTACTGTCATTGCAAAAATACCGTTTCAGATGTAACCACTGTATACCTAATCTGTGTGGGTTGGACCTGTCTAGGTGTCATGGTGCATGAAAAATGAAAAGCTGATCAAAGAAAAATTGCCATTGGAAACTCAGAACTAGCAATAGGGGTAAAATAAACCATTTGTTATGATTTATAGAAAAATAATTTACCAGGCAGATGCAGACTTGCTGATACACAATTCATACCACTGCTCCGAAAGATATTATGAAAATGAGACTTTTATCGTTAATACAAACGTTTCGTTTATCCGTTACCCGTGTCCTTCAAAACTATTGTGTATTTCTGCTCTGTCTCTGGAATAATGAAGCTGTGGGCGGACCATCGATATCTTATAATAACTTATTATACAACTTGTATATAGACATGTTAACCTTGATCTGAACGACATAATGTGCTACTTCTTGTCGTATGAAAAATGACAACCTGTCCTTGATGATTTGATAGGCTTCGCGTTACACTTACACTAACACATCTCTGGATGATGATAACTGATACCGAATGAAAGCAAGTTTTGTAGCAGACCCATTATGCATCTCTTCAGAGATGTTCTTTGATGAACTCCTAGGACAAAAGCAGATTTTCATGAACGCATATAAACTCCTCATTCATAAAACTTTTCCCATTTCGCAAAATTAATTACGTTTCACTAGGTTCTATAGTTTGGTAATGGGAAAAGGGTTCTTGCTAGTAATCTCACTCAGACACGTGCCTCGGAAACGACGAAAGATGTCATATGTACGCCCAGCTGACTATGAGTTATACAAGCGTAAGTACATGTAGTTATTTATACATCTTGTGAATCAAGGAAATTTATAGAAGAAACAGGAAAGAATGACAATACCGTATTTGCTTTACTCGGCTGACATGAGCCAAGGGCAACGAAAAAATAAAACAAGAAGGTACTGTCTTCCGATTACTTATCTGCTTGGCACAAAGAGAAAAGTGCGCCCCTTTTCCACCGTTGTGCTGCTGTCCACTTGTGTTTCCAAAAATTACACTTTTTATCCATTAACATGATTATCGCTTTTTGATCATCAGCCAAAAAAAATCCGCTGACCCGCTTGCTGCCGGATGTACCCTATAAATCCATTACTTTATTGCCCCAAAAACAAGCAGTTGCCAATTGCCGTTCATTATAGCAATATTTCTATAGGTTGTTGTGGTTATAGGTATTTCTATATTACACCTCTGTGCTCTTACAACGTGCAAACCTGACCGCACAATTTCCTTACCCACTACCACCACCGATAAAACAAAAAATCCCAACTCTATTAATTTCTTATCTTATCCTTTGGCAAGTTATTGCAAAAACTTACACTGCAACTCACACTTTGCACGGCCCATTAGCTCAATTGCTCCTTTCAAATATTTTTTCTTCTTCCGAGTGAAAATGGGGTTTTCTTCTGAATATGGCCCATGGCCTGTTGAACACTACGAACAGCAAACATTTTTTCAACAACCCAACAAGCGCACATGGGACATAATAGTACGCAACATTGCATATTACATATATCTTTATTATTGTGTACTTGGGTAGCCAGTTTCATAAATTGTTGGAAGAAAAAAAATGCAATCATCTCAATATCTTTTTTTGCTTACATGAAAGCAGATGATTTATTAAATGTCCAACTATTACAATGCAATGACCAGAACGCTCTTCAGCTTCAGTGGAATCTCTGGATGGTCAGTTCTGACGAAGACAGTGATATACATACAAACGTATAATGCCTAAGTTCATAACGTACTGCAACAAATTGAAATTATGCTTCCTAGTTTCATTCCGTCGGTACAAGTACAATGCCTTTAAGTGTATATAGCTCATGGCCTTGGAGTAAAAACGGAAATGGAGCTAAAAAATTGTATATTTGCGTTGATGACGATAAGAATTCTACCAACATCATCATACCATTTTCTTCGTTTCCAATCTTTTGGATCTTATGGAGCCGACTAAGCTGACTAAAGATGGTAGGATTAATATTATTTTAGTAGCTTTAGCATTTTCCTTCCTCTTTTCCATCGTTCTCATGCCCACTGAAGACAACCAGACTTTTTCGTCGTCCTGTTCTGGATATCTTTATTCCCTTTGCCGTTCTCGATATTAAATGGCATCACTGACTGACAGGACGTGCTCCAGTACCTAACAAGCAGCCTATAGAGTTGTACTACTGCGAGTAACGGCTATGTGGCAACTGAAATGGGAGAACCTGAAAGACCCTCGATCTTGGAGAGGGTTGCTACTAGGTATTTTTTGTGTACTACAGTTACAGTCACTGCATGTGATGGTGTAGCAAATGTTCACCCTGACAGGGCTGACAGGTTTCTGTCTACAATGTAGGACTACAAACGCCTGCTGTTCGTCTTGACAGAATATGAAATTATCCATCCCTTTTCCTGTTGAAGTGACACATTATATTGGACTACAGGATAAAACTAACTTAATATTATATATGGCTACTCCCTATATGCCAGCTTCTTTGCAAAGAAAGAACAACGATGGTTTCGACAGTAGTAGGTCGGGTATCCTGGTTTTTTGGCATGTGTACCTTGTAACTTGTATCCGACCTTGACTGTCGTATCCAATCTTTATCGGTGTATATGGTAATGTTCATCGTACCATTTCAACCATTATTACGAGCATTTAAATAAACCTTTGTATCTTATTATAAAATTATATTATATAAAGTTTTTATCGAATGATTACCTATCTGTCCTTCAAAGTTAAACCTCCAAAAGTCAAGCAACGGTCGTTGATTTACCTTGATTCAACTTGTCGACAAACAAATTACAGGTACTGAAGTTGGTGGTAGTACACTAACCCATATGAGATTATTAATCAAATCAAGTGAATGTAACAACAAGTTTCCTCATAAATCTAAATTCTTATTGCCTATTTTCCCTTTTTCTCTTGTATCTTTTTTATTATTTTTTGTCTTTATTCATCCAGCTTGTCTCATATTTCACTTTCACACTCCCTTCCTTAATAAATAAAACGGGCGGAAAGTTTCTTAGTTTTTTTATGTCGGGGAAAGAAGAAATAGTTTTTACTCTTCTTACAGCTCCTGAAGGCAATAAAATGGATTCTTTCGCCTTTTATGAAATTAGTAAAAGAAAAGCCAAAAGTTCGTTACATATTTTCTACTTTTTCTTCTAAATCATACATCATGTTATCCAGTTATAGTGAAGTTTACAAAATAGCTAAAAAAATCTACTGTTTGCTTATTTATACATCACATCACATCATCACGTGACATGATATCGTCATGCCATGTTTCGTCTCAAGCGTCCCGTTTTCAGAAAAAGTATAACACTCAAGCACCTATCAGGACAGTCGCTCTTTCAAAATTTCATTTACCAAGAAATGTCCATAGATTTATGTTTGTGTATGTTGACGAGTATATCTGCATCCCTTGTCAAGTGTCAACTTAGCCTTTTCAATTTTTCTCTTGAAGAAAAATCAACTGGCAAGAATCTTAAATGCGCCACGTTTTCGTGGAAAAATATAAAAAAAAACTTTAAGAAACCAGTTCAGCATGACATATTACCGAAAACTAAACAAAAAACTAAAATTTCAGAGACAACAAAATAAAAGTGGAACACATGGATGAAGTACGGAGAACAAAGGACCTGTCATATTTATATAACCATACAACACAACCACAACCCAACAACAAACAACGATCATCCTCTTATGTTTCTATCAACTTAAACTCATCTTCTTGTATATATTTTTTTTTTGGTGTCGTATGATTCTCTACATTTTTCCGTCATCAGGAGGAATACATTGAAAACTGTTTTTTTCTTCCTCCTTTGATATTAATACCGTCCCGTTTCAAAGATTCTTGTTTTTTGCTGTACTTACTTCACTGCCGTGTATGTTCTAAATTTATGGTCCCGTTGGAGCATGTACTTTGTTTTCTCCACTAGACTTTTTTCTTGTTACATAACCTCCGCACATTTATGTTAGGGTGGTTGTATTTCTTCAGGGAAAAAAATGCGCGATAGTTTT
>JAHZNB010003731.1:0-45776 GCA_027744295.1 Callyntrura guangdongensis
ACGCTTCATGCGTAACAAACAAGGCCAAGGGTAGCGTTTGGTTACATTAGTTACTTGTATTAGTTTCTAAGTGACAGCTGCGCACTAACTTCCATTCTTAGCTGTAAAATTCAAATGTAAAGTCATACACAATTCTACGTACAGGACGCCCAGCGGAATCTAAATATTTCGAATTGGTTGCCAGAAATCTGTATTGAGTAATAGGTGTTGACAAATTTAGAACTATAGCTAACAGGGTAATAGGGTATAACAATCTGGGTAACTTGGGTACGTGGCCCTCATATAACAAACTTGAGTGGAATTTTAAAATTTTGCAATTCCATGTCGTTTGCAAAAAAATGACGGACGGACGAACAGACTAAGACACTAAGACCAATCTAATGAAGGATATAACAAAGTTCTTAATAATAGAATGAGCCATTTATTGCATGTTACTAAGCAAGAGTTGTAGGCACAAAGTTTAGTAGGTAACGAAAGTAACTTTTTGATTTCGTTGTTTGTCTGTCCGTCCGTCTGTGGTCTAAAGCTTTGAAAGGGATTTTCTTAAAACTGCGAAAAACGCACCAAAGCATATACATTTTTGCAATTGCAAAACTTTCAGCTCCGGAAGACAGTACCATTATTGAGAGACCATTACAAAATTTCTACACATGTCGGAACAATCTTCTATAACAGCTGAAAGGAAAAAAATTTCGGATCGGATCGGATTCGGATAGTTTAAAAAAGTTGAAAAAAAACTCTAAAAATGTACCGGAAAATTCTTTAGCCACAACTAGTCAATCTTTATTAGGCTTTTTACTACGTAGACTACTGCTATTTTGCTACACTCCATGTTTGCACATGTTTTCTTTGAAATTTTATTTTATTTCTGTTGAGTATATCTGTGTAAATACTCAACCGAATTCAGCGGATGCCTATAACTATTTCTACACTCAACAATGAACTTGAACACACCGGTGCGTAACGTTTACCGTAGTAAAATTATGTGCACACAGACGGAGACCAACTACAGATAAGAGAAAGAGAGAGACGTTACTTGGAATTATTAATGAAGAATGCAAGGATTCCTGCTGACAGGGCTCACAGCTGGATTTTAATTTAATATAATTATTCCAATATCTTTGCTTTCATGAGGTGATGATCTTAACACTGAGGGTGTGACCGTGCTCGACCTTTAGTTTTTCCTTACAGCTAAGACATTACTTTTTTAATCTCTGCGTACTAAATGAATGCGTGTCTGCATTCCTGTATAGTTTGAAGTTTGCAGAAACAACATTCAAGTTTTCATTGAAAAACTACACCAGTTATCAGCGTCCCCATCAGCTATACATTTGTTTGAAATTAATAGACAATAGAGGGGAGAAATGGCAAAAAGAAGCTGGTACTTTCAAAAAGAACATGGCATGGGTTGGTTGTGGTGTGCAACCTAATGTCCATAATATGCTTGTGGCCTGGCCTACAATGATAAATGGCCTTACATGTGGACTAACTGATTATTGCTCATTTTGATTTGACAAGTAATCACAAACAATTTTTTGGTAAAATGTTTAATAATTAGAAAGGTTTATCATTTTCAACTCATTTCTCTTTGAATAAAGTTTTATAATAAATGACACAATGTTTCCCTCTCTTAACAACAACTCGCGAGTTTTCCATACTCCCTCCGAACAATGGAATATATTATGTACATAATGTGGAAAAAAATAATCTTTGTGTGCCCTAGCATAGGCATCTTATAAGGATATTTATAGTGTGTGCGCTTGCGTCGTTAATGTCATGTAATAGGATAGGATATGTTATATATGGCGGATCAAGTTATTAGATTTGTGGAAAGTTAAGAACAAGCGAGGGAGTTTAAAAGTAAACATTTTTCAGTTTTCTTGTTTCAGATATATAACAGCGTTTTAACACTTGTCTTGTCGGACGTACATAATATTAGTTATTATGATGTACTCTTATCTATGGCAGCTAAAATTTAATTTTTTTTTCACACTATTATTCGCATTTTCGTTTAGTTAGAAAAATGTTACAACTGTTGATAAACAGCTTCATCACGATTCTCGAAAGTTTCAAGGCTTATTAGGGACCGCTTCAAACATATTACGTTTTAAAAAATACCAAAAGCATTTCAACTCTCTGCTTGTTGTTATGAATTATGTTATGAATTTCATCTCTACCTGTTATTATTAATATAGGTTTTCTGTATGCATCTTAAATTGCCAACTACATGAAAACACACCAGTACATCATAATATGTACAGGCAACATACCAGCAAGTCGCATATAAATTTTCATAACGCACGCTAACAATGCAATGCGGTCAAACGGCTGAAGAAGAACAACAACCAGAACAAGACCGGATCATCTTGAAAGGTCATTCCTAGAAGAGGGAATTTTTGCGACCATTAATAAAAACCAATGTCATCACCCGCCACCAATTAGTATATACTTGTAATCAGAGCGTCAGAGAGAAGTATAAATTTTCACATTCGCCTTATACAATTCACAACATCAGCTAAATTTTCTCCAATATTTCTGTAAACACAAAAATGTCCCTTGGGTTCTCATTGAAAAGTCGTCTTAATTTTCGCAACGCAAAAAAAAATGTTTTTATACGGCCGCCTAGATTGAGCACATTTCAATGCTTCCTTTTAATTTTTAAATGCGTTGTTTATCATCGACGGAATGCGTAAATCAGCATCAAAAGAGTTTCCGTTCTGCGTTAACACCACTACCACCAGCATCAAAATTGGTTGTATCAGGTACGCATCGTTAATAAGCATGTAACCACCATACCTCCGAAAGAGTTCAGAGATCAATGGAAAGTGATCTTTTAGATGTTATAGTGCTTAAAAGACCATAAAAAATCATACCCAAAGCCCTACTACCACTTACTACTACAATTGAGAACTACTGAATAATTTACAATAACTTTTTACAGATTGCTCAGAATAAAAAACATCCACTAACCAGGTAATAAACTGTCCTCCTCAACTCGTAAACAAATTCAATGAGGTCAACCCACATTTTTGATGCAGGATGTAAAATAGCAGCAGCACCGAGTAAACAACGAGTAAAAAGTGTTTGCTGTCATTATGCATCCTCGCATTATGCATC
The DNA here is from genome assembly GCA_027744295.1 of Callyntrura guangdongensis. Lineage (NCBI taxonomy): Eukaryota > Metazoa > Arthropoda > Collembola > Entomobryomorpha > Paronellidae > Callyntrura > Callyntrura guangdongensis. The sequence continues at coordinate 3,118 of JAHZNB010003731.1, forward strand.
TCTACAGTTCGCATCGTAGTATTCATCATTATTATCATCATCATCATCATTTCTATTCCGTATATGTGTGTCGGGTCTGTTAAAGAGATACTCAAAGGTAACTTGTGCGAGGGGCGAGAATGACGTCCAAAGTTCATTCTGTACAAACACATAAGATGCACATGGGTGCAATTAATACCTACGTAATAGTGTACATGCTTCACAGCGGAAAAAAAAATTTTACGACTAAATAGAGTTACAGCTGTACACTAAACACACGTAAATGTTTGTCCATCTGTCCGCGTCTGGTTTACTGGCTCAGTTGTTGTTTTCTGCATTCTTTACTGCTATGTAAAAGTTGCTGCTTTCTTTGTTGTCAACAGTCAAAACTGAGCCACTTACTAATATCCGTGTTGCAACAATTACTAAGGTGTCATTGATGTTAGCGCGGGGGACAAGCAAACACAGTTGAGCTGTTGTAATTTTCGCGTGGTCTTCACATTTTTAGAATTTCTCAAGACAGGAGACCATACAGTCACCGGTTCTCTCTCTCTCTCTCTCTTCTCTCTTCACACACACACTACCACACTTATAGCGCAGTAAAACGCATCATCGTGTTTACAATCACCATTGGTGTCAAAGCGTAGAAGAATGCAGGAACAAAAATCAGCGCTCACACACACACAACAGTAACAACAACAACTCATACGTAACATACTTAAGTTAATAATATTCATTTCACATATAAGGAGTCCAACTGCAACAGGCGCCACAACAACAATTCCAAAATGGCAAATCAAGTTTAATGCGGTTTGACTGCGCTTGCACACGCATACACACACATCAAGAAAACCCTCTTAGCCTCGCGTACTATCGTCTTTTTGGCACACGTTTATAAACTCTAGTGCTATGATTTGCCATATAGTGATGACGGTGATAAGAGATGAGGCTTTCAAAATGCATTTTAAGTAACGGCTCCTTAAATTTATACCATGACGTGAAGGGCGAAAGGTAAACAGAAAATGTTTGAAACAAGCAGGTAAGCAGCAAAAGCATTAAAATATTTTTTATGGAAGTAGTAGCAGTATGTATGAGTGAATTGTTGACTGCGATTATTTATTTATTAACGATTTTCTCCGATGCATACACGTATATGTATATATTGATGACGAAAATGATGATGATGAGACATACATACTAACGTGACAAGGAAAAAGACAACGTCCTTGACGAGGTCACGATATTTAAGGAAGGGTCACTGGCCGGCCGATTCTGGTCTTTGAATGAACTAGAATGAACAAGTACTTAATTTACAGGGTGATGATTATAATAAACATATTGGGAATATGTAGCCGAATGCTGATGATGAGAAAAATGTTAGTACCCGGAGCAGATGAGCACAGACAACAGTGTTTGCAGATTCAGCTAATCGTGTAAAGTATAACTTGTATAAAGTACTATGATAGTTTACAGAACGTGAATAATTCGACGTTAGCAATGATTGGTTAGGTGATTAGCAAGCTGAAAAGTTCTTATAATATATATTTGCCAATTATATATTTACCAGGATTGATTTTATAAGATACATAGTGTACCGAGCATCAGTTACTTAATTTAACTTAACCGGTGATATCAAACGTTTTGCAAGTTTTTACATTTAATACTTAACATAACATAAGACAAAATCATGGTGGACAAGATGATTTGTATGAAACGAAATGTATACACGTCAATTACTCTAGAATTGTTAAGTTGTTAGATTGGTTTGGTTTATATGCAGTTTTGCTGCTTAGAATAATGAATTCATTGAACATTTTAGGTGTTAAGCCAGCGTTTTAGCAAGCATGTAACTGATATACTGTGGGTTGGTTATTTGTATGAAATTGTATGTTCGCTTTCGCTAGTTTCGCTATTAATTATTCTTTTCTAATGCATTGTTTGTATTCAGTTAATATCAATACTACGAACCACCAAAATTTGAAGTTAACTGATTTTTATTTTATGTTAATACTTATGACCTCATGTACTACACAGTATTCGTAGCAGAAAAAAACTAGAATATATCAACGTACGTTTTTCATTACTCTACGTCGTCAGTCATCGTGTGCGTTTCGGTCAATTAAGTAATTATCGTATTGCCGTTGACAAGTTTTACATATTACCAGTACCTATGTAAATAAAAATACAGATGTTTGTAATTAATATGAAGCAGGAATTATTACAATAATTACAAATGTTAAGGTTAACAAAGTTTTTAAAAGTATTTAATGCCATTTCGCATGTTGGGCAAGAGCGAGCAACTTTTCATTTTGAATAAAACATGTGAATTAATTGAAGTTTTTATAATCATTTATTAGTATTAGTCACTACAACATCAAGCATCAACAAAAGCCTCAGCTGCAAATTTATTTACGTGAAGGTGACACGATAATTATTAGGTTGTTAGCGCAATACAGCTGTAAACAATTCGTTTCGTCATTTCAGTCTGTGGTTAGGTCCGGTAGCCTGTCCATAAAAATTTCTTTTTAACGCTATACTTAAAAAATATTACTAAACTGATTGATTAAATATTTACTATTACGATTAGCCCCGCCTCAAGTGACACATTTAAAGTTCAAAAGCCTCCGAGGGATTTGAGTTTAATGCATGTATGCTTTTTGGTGCCTAACCAACTTTAATTAGGTATGTAGTTTGGCGGAATTAAATGTTGGGAATTGCAATCAGGGTGTTTTAATGTTCTCAATTTTTTCTTTTTCTCATAACTTTGAAGTGTGGAATCCATGTAATAACAGGATTTTCGGTAATCGACTAGTATTGTTAGGGAATCCTTGATTTGCTCTGAAGGGGTCGCGTAAGGTTAACATAAAGAGAAATGAACTTCATGCCGAATAATATTATACAAATTATCTAAAACAGCGATNGCTCTGAAGATGTGATCCCATGGTGCTAACCCAGAAATACAACCAAAACTCAATGTAATTCAAATAGTTTTTAGAATTCTATGTTCGGTAGTGTATTTCTAAATGCATTCCAATTCTGAAATCCATGTAGTTTTAAAAATGCACAATCGATTGTACATATGCGCTACCTATTTGACTTTATAACAACGTAGTTAACGTATCGTTTTCAAGCGATCAAAAACATTCAAGGTCGTTATACTTCACGATGAAATTGTTCAACTGATATTTTTTAAAATAATAATCAATGACCAATTATGCGTGTCGGTTGTCAGTGTCTTGTCAAATATAGTTAGTCTTTTTAGTTAGGAAGCGTATTTGTTTTAGTCGCTTGCAGCTTATTACTTTCACGTATATTCTTGATGCCACACGAAAACATTCAATTTTTTAATTTTTGTACAACAGTAACTTAATAATTGTATGGATGTGTGTATCATATATCCCCATCGCCGGAAATACCTATGCATGACATGGTGCGCTGCGATTGCCACACTTTATAATGTAAATGTTTCAAAGTATTCAAGACGACTTTTAAAAAAGCGTGAGGTGTGTTTTGAACACCAACTGATTATTGAATTGATTAAGATGTACATACATATTTACATACAATGTTGGTTTTTATTGTCTATATACAATGACTACTGCAACTACTTCTGTGCTTAGCAACACACAAGCCCTCCTTATTTATTTATTTATTCCTGCTCCTTATAAAACATGTAGACTTAACAGATGCGAATAATCCAATTTTCTCATGAAGAGAAGAAAGTTAAAAAACATCAGAGATCATCGTTAATTGTATTTTGCGTTTCCCTTCTTTTGCACTGCTTTCCTCGATGACAGGACACGACAACCGACAACATTAATATATCATTATTGTTGAAGTCTACAACATGCATGTTTCTCCAATAATATTTACGTACATGAACAGTTTTCATTGTCATTGTAAACTGAAGTGAACACAACAAAATCAGAAGGAAAGTCATGTAACACGACAAACGAGATTCAATACACAGTCGTACTCGTTGTCGTATAATATACAATTTATATTTCTTTCAGCAGAAAAATATAATTTATTTATTAGTTGGCGCCAACACTTAACACATTCCATTTTTGGTTTTTGCGTCTCAAATTTTTAATATTATTTCTCTGCTTTCAAAAATATAGTAATGTACATGTAGTAATGATAATGGTACAAGTCAACTAAAAGGTCCTGTGAAGTTATGACAACGTCACATAGCTCGTAGTAGTAGTGGCATTGCATCGTTATTTTTTTACATGCGAATGGGAAAAATTACCATCATTCATTTGACAGGATTTTGACCATCATTATTACAATTTACCATCACAGTAGATCAAGTGTACAAAAGGTGTGTTTATCACGTTATTAACATGAGTAATCTGCATAATTGATTAATCCGGATCATCAAACTCAGTTCAGCTTCTCTCGTTTTTCCTTTACTTGCCCCATTATCGTTTTTATTTCATTCGTAAAACTGACAACTGGTGATGAGCCGTCTGAATAAGACGAGTGTAGTTGACCACGAGTAAACAGTGTGCCTAGTGAGATTCGCTGTTCTGTTTGCAGTTGCTTATTATTAAAAACCAACCTCCTCCTCCTCCCTCTTCTTCTGAAGCAGGCAAAATATCCTTCTTCGACCGTGAATTGACATCAAACTTATTACAGAGCTAACATTTTCCCTATGAACATTGTTTTATAGTGGCACTAATAGATTTTTACGCATAAATTACACATTACCTTTGTTGTTGGTATGCATACTTTGCGTCAGTTCGTTTCTAGAAGCAGTAGCACGTATTTATTTACTGACAAAAAAGGAATGTTGAAAAATTGGTCAAACAATGTTATTGGCAGTTTATGTCGTTCGTTGCACTTCATAAAATAATTATTCAAGTTATGTAGCATCATCATCAGGCTTATTTAATGCACACAGGTTCCACCACCTGTACAGCGGTTATATATTCGGATTTCGGAAGGTGAATAATATGCCGTTGGGAAACGACCGAGGCTGCTTGCGTATGTTGTGTAAATAAGTAATATATTGAGGTCTCAATGGGGTTGTATACAAGTCACATGCAATTGCAGTTCCTTTTATGTTTTGACCATTCGCTGTGTTGCAGTTTTATTGTAAAAATGACCGGCTTCAATGACCATGAATAATTCAACTACTATAAATGTTGTTGCTCCACACTGTCTAGCTCCATCAGTGGAACCCACAATTAACTCGAAGATTAAACCGAATTGTCTATCCTCTCTTCTGTTTAATCTGCATAAAAAAATTCACTGCTCCATCGGCAATGCTAATTTTGCATTTAAAAAAGGGTGAATAATTTTGATTTGTTAAAATCGTAAAGTGAAATGAAAAACATGGCAGTTCATTGTATATGAAAATAACTAAATTTACTACGTATTTCATACACTTCGTTTACATACCTATCAGTTCACCCCTTTCTTTTCCTCATCACTTGTGTGTGCAATTTTAAATAATCCGTATTTAAATAAAGATTTTAAGATTTTTTTCCACAAGCGTACTGCACTGCAATAAATCCGAATTTTCAACGAATTTTCCTAAACGTACTGTTCACGATGACCCTGACATTATTCGATGAAATCATCGACTAATTTATATATAAAAGTATGCAGTCATATCTGCTTGATGATACGATGCTTAGATCATAGGAATAAAACGATTCGTTCACATTGTAACTTTGATACAACATGCAACCACAAATACAACAGCAAAGATCAATCACTGTGAGCCGCAGTTACTATAAAAACAATCGGAGTATTTCGGTCGGCTATCAGTAATTACACCTTTAATCCCATATGTCAAAAACGCACGTCAGTTAAAATCATGGATTTTCAATTTTTATGATTATTACTGCTATTATGAATATTTAATATTTAAGCATTCCCTTGCTGTTGCAACCCAAAAAATCTGGCTGATCTTCATAATAAGCCTCGGGTTGAACAGTTGCTCATCCAATCAACAAATGTTATTTATCATGTTTTGTTATTCTATCGCAGTCAACAATTGAAATTTGCTACATGCATTTGCACGCCAAATTTGACAGACAAATATTACCTTTTTTTAGGTTTTCTTCAAAAAACAAACTAGCAGTTAACTAGTTTTCCCATTTAAAACTTACAGCATGTAGGTGAATTCGCCCAATCAATTCTACATTTTTTGTTTTCGCAGACAGGGTTTAAAAGAAAAACATGAACTTTTGCAAAAGCTGATGCCGGTTACGTGGTGTTTTTTGGTTTGCACCTTGCCGCACGGGTTTTGCCGAACAATATAATAACTCAGTCAACGGAAGACAATAAATCCAGTAAAGTATATGTACCTAATTTTAAAGTACATAATACAGGAATTCTCCTGTTGCCGCGTGCATATTATCGCCTTCTGCAGCACATATTTTAGACAATAAGTGGTACGCACACCGCAAGACGAGAATGTTGTGCCGAACTCTCTGCATATTGTTGACTATATTGTTTGCGTGCTCATCTAATCATGAAAACATAGCTGATTATTAATTTAAAGTGATTTATTACCTCGGAACGTTACCTCTTCTCTTCACTAGAATAAGAAATACTTTCAAAACTTTAAGATTATTGATAGTAGTGTAACCTCTCAGCATAAGAAATGTTCCCCATCAATACACTCCGTTCTCTGCAATGTTACTCAATTTCCATGCTTTGCATTTTTTCTTTCACAGATATTTACAGATCTTGTATAAAATGAATTCTTTTCACCGAGCAACGCCACGGCCCGGTCCCGTATTCAACAACCAAAGTAGTCTGCATCATATATGCGTTGGGTATATGCTCAAAGATATATGCATATTATTATATCAAAATATCAACGTATAGTATAGTAGGAGCAAGTGAATCTGTAAACATACATAAATAAATTGAATGACTTCTGGTTTAAATGAACACGGGGGACATGGAACATATATTACATTTAAGATGTCATGATTTACCATCCGGCAAGTTTAGCATGACGGTTAGTGCTACTGTTAAATGATATAGAGCGCAGCACACCACACAGCCATTACCACTGCTACCATATTTTATTAAAGTTGCAGCAATATGACTGAACATACCAATTGAAAGGTTATTTTACTTAAGAGGGGGGAAATCAAGCTGCTACCATCACCATAGGACTCGGCTACATCTCAAAGATATTTTGCCGTAAGGATACAAAAAGTGATCCTATACGCTGTTTTTTAAGGTGAATGAAAATTCATGTTTTGTGAGCACAGCCCAATATTTGTCTTTTTTCTGCTTCTGTTGTTTCACTGTTGTTGAAATGGCCTGAAGGAGCCTGACATTTGACTTTGCAAACTTTTCGTCTATAAAAACGCCATAATCCTATAATCAAAATCACTCCATTAAAGTTGCTTGTATACCGCCGAACTGTCCCTACCTAGCGTGCCCACGCTACCGTGTACAACACTACCTATCACCAGCATCACCACAAGCTCTTCGGGTTTTTCTATTTTTTTATCAGCCACTTGTACGTTGCACGATCGTACTGTACGACAGTAGAAGCTAAAAACAGTGAATCGAGATTAATAAAACATGGAGATTAATGCTTAAAATTACTTCCCTGTCGTGTGGTTTGTTTTTGGGGAACAAGTTGGCTGGTGGTATATAGTGATTGTACACGGCAGCAAATTCCAGAGTTTCACTTTGATATAACTTTCATGTCCAGAAGGTAATGATGTGACTGCGACTGTACGACCATAAATATTAATGAGAATATCAGCAGTAGCAACAGCAAATTGCAAATCGTACCGAGATCACTACAACAATCAAGGCATACGGAAGACTGAGAAAGTTTATCACATGAAGTCGGATAACATTTATGGTATAGTAGTTTCTGTATGTACTCGTGCAAGAGAAAAGACGTGTAAGCATTTTCTATTTTTTTAAATTTCAATTTCTGCTGGTGATCATGAATCTACTTATCATTTTGAGTGCGATGGTGAGGAAACTGTGAGCCACAAGATAGTACTATAGTTTATGAAAAGGCAGACAACCAGGATAAGTGAACAAAAGAAGAAGAAAGGCAGTAAGTATGTAAACGTGTAGTTTACTGGATTAATATGTATATTGACGCTGGTAGGAGGTATGGCTCAATCCCATCTAAAACATGTTCAGAGCAATAAATCGCTCTCTGACAAACCTTTTCGTTGTGCTTTGCATACTGTAAAACACTTTTTACAAGTTCGTGTTTTACAAAAACAATATGGAAATTGATGATGATCCTGATCATGATGCTGCTGATCATCATCATTTACATGGCTGGCTTTTCTGAGCAAACACCCTTTTTACTTTAACATTTCTACGCAGCGATAATCTCATCCAACGACTCCTTTTGTTTTTAGACTGCCCATCCGACCGAGAGAGCTGGAAAACTAAAATGCTGCTTACTGAGAAGCATTACACTCGTTTACGGGGATGTTGTAGTGTAGATGAACAAGACCGACAGAGAGAGAGAGAGAGAGACATAATACAGTCGACGGTAAATAGGTAGGACGTTATAAACTCCGTGTCTACAGTAGGCAAACGTCGACGAGAAATACGAAATGGGAAATAAATCTCGGGTGAACAAAATGTTTTTTTAAACTTCTCAGAATGAAAATGAATCAAGGGTACATGGTATGTAGAATTGCACAAAAAGTGGGATGTTCTTGAAACTCCTGTGCACAGGAACAAACTGCTGCCGAGTCAGCTTCTATGTGCATAAATTATGCTTCGATTTCTCATGACACTCGTCTTAAAAGTGATTACAAGGCTATGCATTTTGTACACAGAGGATAAAAATGGGTACCAGTTTGGTGTCTTTGCTTGGTGAAGTTTATTCACATTTCACGTATGCAGAACCCAGCTTGGTGAAAAGTGGAAAAAAACATGAAAAGTTTGAGTCACTTACCAAACCCATTGGCAGCAGGCTGATGGATGAGCCCTCCACAACAACACCAGCAAAATCCTTGGTCGACCCTGCAAGCGATGGCGAGCACCAAAATCGTTCTTACAGTAGTTTTCTGCGTACTGTTTTCTGTAGACTAATTATTGCAGCGTGTGTGTACTACTCTGGATGAGCAACTTTTGTTCGTTTTCAAAACGTAAACACATAGACATGTATATACATCTATAGTCTCTATTTTTCCCCAAAATTACAGCTCACTGCTATTTTACGGTGTCTTTTAAAAGAAATACATTGGACGCACAGTAACCTGGTCGACAAGTGTTACATCAGTTGAGTTATTCACATGTCTGTTTGTTTTAAATGCGCAACTTATCGCAGTTCGCATAGTAATAAGAAAAATAATCAATTTTTGTTATAAATTGTAGACTCTTCATGAAAGCTGACGAAAAGAACTTGTCAAGGTAAAAATTCTGCTTTGCTTCTCGTTTTCGGCGTATTTTTGCATTTGCAGCCTTTGGAGACGGTCTGTCTCATACTCTGCCCAAATCTTGTTGCTGTCCGGTCAGTTTTTTTTCACCCTCCAGGGTTGTTCGTAGTTGGACTCAAGCTTTTTTGATATCACCAAGAGTCTCCTCCTTCTTCACGCTTTTTCAGTCTAAACAAAAATCAAACGCACCAAATTACCTGTGCATAATATTGTTACTAATTATTTTTATCATATTTTGTGGAGTTATAATTAATCTGCAACAAGAAAAATAAAACATGATGCAGTACAAATGTGAGTTTGATGTATGGCTGCTTTCTTCAGCTGTAGCATTTGAATCAAGTCACAATGATTTTGTTTTGCAACAACTACCTAAACGGTTCTATTAAACTGAATAACACAGTTAAGTGAACACACACCTTTTTATCATAAAAATGGGCTTAATAATTGTTTAAATGCCTGTAATTTTCGTGGGTATTTAGAATTTTTCATCTTTCTAGGATATTATGCCAGACAGATTGCATGGTAGGGTGACTTGTTCAGTGAAGTTGTTCTGTTATTTTGATAAAGGTGCATAGATTCCTGTTTGCGTATGGTTTGCGAACCATTATTTCTTTCATAAATTTACGCCGTGTATCATGCTACAGATATTTTTTGTTTTCCGGAAGGAAGAATTCCAAAGCAAACCAAATGAATACCTACACACACTATTGTTGGCAAAGCATAAAAGGTAACAATATTTAGTGAATGAGCGGAGTCGAAATACACTGCTTTTGCACTCACTAGCATGCGCATGGAGAGTTTATCTCATGAGTTTGGACTTAATCGGTCGTCATCATCAAAATACGCGGCAAGCAGAAAAGGAAATATTTTTTAATAATGAATTTTATATTTTCTAATGTCTGATATGATCAGCATGATAAGACAAAAGATTAAAATGCAAAAAGAAGTATTCGTTCTTTTAATTAAACTCTGGCCACTTAGAGCGTATCCAAGTAAACAAGAACAACAGTGTGGACTTGTTCCACGAAAAGAGCGGATTTGCCTTCCGTCTGTTTAGCGACCATCCGTACTATCTTCAATAGGACGTACTATATTTGGGAGGCCGAATATAATTTTTCCTATATATAAAGGACATATATATGTTCTATATTTTAAAAATTAAATATTTTCAAACACTAAAACCAATTTTAACAGCAAAATAACATAGAAATAAATTGAGATGTCCCCACGAGATAAATCTAACAATTTTTAAAACATTTTGGGCGCAATTGGTGTGATTTCTCTACCTATTTATCAATTTTCCAATAAATGTGATATTTTTTTACATATATTTAGATAATTAGGTGAGCGCGGTGCTTAAAACTCTTATTTAAATAGTTTGAGCTTACGAAAATGTCAATTCATCAAGATTTGTACTGCACATTTTCTGCTTTTTATACTCAAAATGGATATTCTGAAGAAACATAATAGCATTTTTTCGCACTTCATGCAAACCCCCTCAGTGCTTCGTAACTTTTATATATCTTAAATTATAATGCTAGCTATGCGCTAAATCCAACACTAAATAGGATCTCAAAATTTCTGAACTTTTAATGCACGAAGATTCATCTGGAATAATTATGGGAATATATATAATTTTTGTGCTTAGAAATTTTTTGGTACGGACGGTTACTAACATATAATTAAAGTAATTTTCAGACCTTTGACAACGTTATAAAAAAGTGTACTATATTTGACACTGGAAATTCTGGTCACCGAAGCCCTGTGTGTGTAACGTGTGTTAAATTGAGTTAGTTTACAAACGATACATTAACAAAACGAGAAACACTTGTATTATTATTAAAAATTATTAATATTAGTGTTAGTAAAATTTAAATGTTTAATTCATTGGCTCGTCTGCTGTTTGCTTAAACCCGTCCGTTATGTCGGGTAGTAACTTGATTGCGGCTTACGAGGCGGCCTACTTTATAGCGAATTTTGTCAAAGATTAGGGATATAATGCCATGTATGATGCAGATTTACATTACGGGTTCTTATGAGCCATGAGGGATTTCAGTTATTTGCTACAGCAGAGAGCACGCGACTCAATGTAACATTTCAACTTTTATTTAGTATATTTATCTACATAACGAATTTAAGTACATTTATATACGCTACATATTATGTAATCAAACTTTTCCTGCCAACATGTCTAAAAGTTAGTTCAAATCTTAATGCTAGTAAGATACAATGAAATAATCGTAAAAATTCGAAGTTAAATCGAAACAACGCACACCTATTTATTAAATATTGAAAAAGTATTCAGTAGTTAATGAGATTGTCTTGATGTCTGTCTGTGTGTGTGTATCCTCACGATAACTCTTGAACGCAAACACATTTTTAAATTATGTTTTCGGGGGTCAGTGAGGGGTTCTCATCCTTATAATAATATTTCTTCACCACCTCTACGCCTTTTTCAGTAGTTGTAAACTAGAGTTACACTCTTCTCGTTTCAAGTATAGTTGACAGTACTCCATTCAGTACAATGTTAGGAAGCACGTTATAAAGTGTTTTTGATTTCCACTGTACTCGTATACTTCGATACTTTAATAGATTCGAGTTTTTGAAAATATTTTTGAAACAACCTAATACTGTGCCATGAGTTAAAATTTTTCCCTTTTTCCCCTGCAGATAGCATGTGTCCATAAAAACAAAATTAATTTTGTTTATCAAGAAAAAGTGAGACACATGATAACGAATACTTGAATACAACCAGGGATTCTTAATTCTACTTCCGAAAACTAACGTTTAAAGAATTAGTTTTACGTTTTACCAGTACACACTTACAAATAGGTATGTTAGCTGCACGACAAAATCTTTAATTTTACTAACAGTGGTTTCCTTTCATGAAGACTTTTTGCTCTTTTTATGGTTCGTGCCCACAATTTCTTCCTTTTATAAAGCGCCGAATTTCATTTATTTAGGTGCAACTTTAGTTATCATTTACTGATACGAGATTAATTACTGCAGAGTTGCTGTTTGAATATAATACTTGTAATCAATCCTGAGCGTATGTTTTAAGGACTCCAACCACACAGCATCCCCGACATGCATTGTTAGCATTTATGAAAGAAATTGCTAGAATGCTAACTAGATATACACAACGTTAGTAACATTTTATTAGCGCTTATGTACAAACAGTTGTGCTGGCTATATATATATTGCAAATTGCAATTGCTGAGCAGAAAAATTTGGTAATCTGACGTGTAATGGCTTTTAATTTAAGGACATTCATTAATTACTGAGGGATAATTGGCTTGTTTAAAACTTGAGATCTAGTAATTGATAAAAGTCATTCAATTACTTTTCTTTTAAAACATTGATAATATCTCCCAACTTTAAAACAATTAAAGGGTATTTTAAAAGACGGTCATTGTAAAAAAAATAAAGAGAAATGTACGCGAGGTTTTGTCTCTGATTATTATGCATGCAGCTGAACAAATTGCATCCTACATCTTTTAGTATTTCAAGCAATAATAGTTGTGGTAGCAGGACATGCATGGCTATATAAACATTCATAAAGCCATAAACTATGGTTGTATTGTTGATAGCAGCCGCAGCTATGATTGTTTAGAAAAAACTCATCTTAGCCATCATCATATTAAGGACGAGTCTTGAAGCAACCGCTTCTTTGTGAAGCCATATTTTATTGGCAGATAAACTATTCCAGATAGGTCAGAGTACCGTGGAGAAGTAATGGTTAATACACTCTTTTTTAATAATAAAATATAACTTATAAGTACGGATATCAAGATTAGATAGACAGTTGCAACAACTAACATTGATAGAAAAAATTTCGGATGTGAGTTTGAAATAGGGTATAAAATGTTATAATTGTGAGTATACATACAGCATTGTATACGAATGTGCTTATCTCAATACCTGCCGAATTGTGACTGATGTGATGAGCACAAAAAATAATAAATTTCCTTTTAGTGCTCTGTAGTTGTAGTGTGGTACACAATATTTACTGCTTGTACGTGTGTACGTACATTACGTAGCATACACAACCGTAGAATCTTTCAGTATCATCATAAACCCCACACGTGCGATGCATTAAATATTTTAAAGGCATCTATGTTCATAATAAAAAAGCTAATGACATTCGTTTTGGATTCGTATCAATGAAAGGAAACATGGAGGCTTGCGGTTAGTGCAATATAATACAATATAAATAACCTGCCATGTACGATTCGGCTATTTGTCGGAATCCCTTAATGAAATGATGTTTAAGATTAAAATGTTAACTAGCAATAAGCGCCTATATGGTAGCTCTTTGAGAACCGACTATAAGATTGGTGAGCAATTTTATCAGCAATTTGCCTCGTGTCATTGTTAGTATATCTTGTTTAAATTTTCTTTAAATTGGCGAATTTTGCGGAGACCTGACTTTTACAGCTTTATAAAGTCAGTTAGTAAGTTACGACCTTTTCAGAATCAAATTAAATTAGGTAGGTACTAAAAGTGGTATTCATGCACACTTTGATGTAGAGATTGATGGTAGTAGGTACCTAATTAAATTAACGTTGGTATCTGTATTGTTAGGTTTCATGAAGACAGTGCACAAATATATGTACATATATACATTGCATGATGAGCGGTTACCTCGGTAAAAAAAATTAAATTAGATGTCAAGATAGGAAGCGACTTTTCACCTTTTTTCTAGCTACACCTCCAACTTTGGCAGTGGAGCAGATACGCACAATCAACTCGTGTTTCATTCAAAACAATAAAATAATGACGGTGATGGTGATCTCACAGACAGTAAAGAAGTGAAAGGTGTGTGTGTGAATGAGTGAGAGTCTCTCACTGAGAGATGTACATTTTGGTGGAATCATCACTTTGAGTGCCTTCTTGTTTCTAGAATATTGGCAAAAGCGAGAGACAGTTCTCGAAGACCTTGACCTTTTTCGTACATATTTATTTCTTTGCCACGAAACAAGCTGTTTCGGTGCGTGCCGTTCTACAGGAAAAAAGATGGCAAACACACGACTGTTCTTGGAACAGACTTCTGGCAAAACTTCTGATGACCCATCGCCAGTAGACAGCAGATGATAGAGAACTCAAGCCAGAAAGAACAATTTTTGTATTTTACAAATGCACAACTTACGGATTTCGTTACGTACAGGAAGAGAATGCACAGAAAACTCTCTGTGAGAGTTAACAGACTTGCAAATGTTTCTGGAATTAGGAAATAATTTCTGTGTGTGTATATTTAATACGTACATGCATACTACAAGCAACATTGCGACACGATATGGTGGCATGTTTGGGATGCAGGCGAGGATACACTGTTTAAAGTGATATTCTCGGTAGACATATAATTCGTCTGGCTGCGTGTACACATCATTGACGACATGTATGTAAGAATATAAATATCTTATGGTTTGTTGAGGTCCTTTTCCCCTCCGAGTCAACACGGCAAAGCAGCGGGGACTTTTTTGTGAATGAAAGTAGTTTTTTTCATGAATTTGCTGCCAAAGATTACAAATTGTTGGGATGTGACTTTTTAAACTTTTTTATTCATTAAAACAACTGTTGTGCTGCAGGCTGACTGCACTTGCACTTAATATGTCTGCTTACAAGCGTAAGACCAACTAAATAAGCATACATATGTGTATGGCACACACATGACCCAAACCCCGTACCCCATCAGAGTGGCATACTATCAAACAACTTGGCTCAATTCTGTTTTTCTTTACATTTTGGCACTAATCGCGTCAAATATTTACTCAAAAACCTGGTAAAATGCCACAATAACATTATGATGTCAGTTGTAGATATCTAGATCCATTTTCATAGATTTTTACAGATAAAGTACTGGGGAAATGCTAAGTTACACGCGTTTGTTGTTATTATTATTACTTTAAAACTATTTTTGTATTAAAAATCCCAGCGCTGAGTCAATGACTTACACTAGTCAAGCTGGCAAGTGGCAATACGTCTAAATTATCATCCGTTCATATTTATAGTATTTATTTTATCAATTGTGTAGCCCCTTCTCCTTTTCCTGTTTCTTGCTTTCGAATAATAAGCAAACACAGTAAACGTAATTATTGTTTGGTGGTACCAATTAAAACAATATTACGCGTGTTTGTTTTACAGGGTTTCACCACCACGTTATATAGGCTCATCAACGAAAACGGCGGTGGCACAGATTGGCTAATTGGATAACTTATCAGCCAAATGAATTGCGTCCAAAGTCTGGCGAGATTAGATAATAATATGGCGCAACTAACTATAGTCGAAAATTATCGTTTAGGAGGAAGGAAACAAACGAATCCTCTTATACAACATAATTGTACTTAAATTTGAATGAACGTTTGAATAAAAGATGCTATTTGTTTAAATGAAAGAGCCTTATAGCACGGTCAGCGCTAAGTGTACTAACTACACAATGTACCTACGCATGGAATACTACCGAATGAGAATTGACCATGATTTTTCTTAAACATTGTTAGCGTTATCAATTGCTTGTTATCTAGTCTTTTAAGGTTTTTATCAGATCTCCAATAGGAATGTTAATTGGGTGTGATTATGATCAAAAGAAACCTATTCCATTAGCAAATAGTGTGTTCAATTTTACTTATTACTAAAACTGTATTATGAACTAAAAACTAAATCCGATTGTGTGTCTTCGACAACATTATTAATATCTGATGTGTTCATCCATAATATTGTATATAAGTATACCTACATGTATATTTTTAAATATTGTCTGCCGTACTGTCTACTCCAATCAAGTTACCTAACAAATACTCCTCCATGTACCTCGGACATCGACACTTGCCACTCATCCATGTCCTGTGATAAGAAACATTGTTTAATTTTGAAAAAAATGGGTATTTTATTGTACGTTGATTAATACATGTAATGTAACACCAAGAAGGATTTATTTCATTTCGGGATTCGGCGTAATTATATAATTGATTAAACCATTAGATATGGATGCGTTTTCCACCAAAAGATGATATTCTGCAGCCAAGGCTTTAGAGACATGTCTGCAATTAATTGTAAGTAAATTGGATTTGAGTACGTATCAATAAACAAGATGGGTGTATGCATATGTGCAGTATAGTCAGTTCATTACAAATGCATCAATACTTCATCAATCAGTGGCAGTGGTCAACAACGGTTACGTGAAAACATACTACGACGGAGTACGGAGACGACCTAGTCTATCTATTAACAGTACACATCAATCACGTCATCGCCTGGTTGGGGCAAGCTACGCTATGGACCGAGCAACAGAATGCAACCTTAGGGCTAATCAAAAGTATTATCATTAATCATACGAGGCAGGCAAACCAAATGGAAGTTAAAGTTGATATAAAAAGCAGTACCATCGTATCCGTATCGTGTTCCCCTTGTTTCAACACAGAGCATTGCATAAACTTTGTTTCATGTTCAATCGAGTGTGCTGTCACGTCACGTGGACACATTTTTTTCTTTGATTCGCTTGATTAGCATTAACAGATTAACTTGATTTCCACTGCAACACATTAACAAAATTGAGGTTTTAGAAATGTAGGGATTTGTATCATCCTGCTACAAAGTTTCCTTGTCATTTGATTACCATGGAAATTGGTGAGGTCCCCACGTGAACATTAATGCATTTTCTCTCTAGTTTTATATTGGTTTATCCACAAAGAAAGAATTACACATACTATCCCGATCCTAACAATGATTTAAGAAAGAACACTTTTCACACACAAAGTTTTAATCCGCCGTGCGCAAATTTACTAGTTCGTAACGAAGGCCTTCATTTATGCAAATTTAAGTTGGCAAGCGAACTGAATTACTACATTGTTATATGTTGAAGCAAACTTGAGTACCCTGTTGAGTTTGACTTAATTCCAAAAAGCTTTTCTCTGCTGTAGCCGTGCCTCGCTTTTTGTTTGGCAAACGAATTTAACCATCTGCTTTTACGGGAACAACATCAACGTTCTCAACAAACCACAATCACATATGTCTAAAAATGATGATACAGAGTGCACGACAATCAGTAAAAACTTAAATTGCTGAGCTGCGACTACACAGCAAAAAAAAAACTTTCACAAAACCACACCAGCTAGACAAGGAGATAAACAAACGACTGGTTTTTTTGAGACAGCCTGTGTTACACTTAAATGCAGTTGAAAGTAAACAATTAAAAATGCTTTGCAAAAATACGTACTCTTTGAAAATTTTATTGGTCGCCCTAAAAACATTAATATTTTTCAGGGTTGTTCGTTAAAACAAGAAACTGGCCTGGAAGTTTTCAGTCATTGCTTGAGCTCTTTTTTGTGTATGGCGTGAGATCCAACAAGTGACCAGACAATGCAGAAAAATACGTTTTCACTGCGTGCGTTTCTAGAGGTTTTTGCAAGAAATATTGAATGAATTGGTAAAAAAAAGGTTTTAGTTTTTAATAATAATAAATAGATATAAACTTCGATTGTGATGAGCAGTGATGAAATGCTACAGTGTACATGCTGTTGGTATATATTATATTATGTGCATGAGATTACAAACAATAAGCGGTAACATAGTTAATATAATATTTTCCATAGAATGCATTCATATATTCAAACAACATAATCCCTGGCATTTTCTGAATGTACTGAAACAATTCACCTCGGCGAAATGTTATATCATGCATGCGGATTGTTGTTGTGGTGGTGGTTGTGCAGAGCAGAGCTCACTGACTGACTGTGAGCGCACCTACTATCACTAACTACTACTACCAAACCACGATCATCTCCTTCATTTTATAACGATCATCCCCAATAATACAACAAGACGTAATATGTTGGGGTAAGTACCTAATATAGATCAAGTTCGCTACTTGTTTCTCTTGATGTTTTGAAAGAATTTATATCCTCTCCTCTTTTTTTCAAGTCATCATTAAAAAGTCAGACAGGATTACGGGAGCTGGTTATCAGATGCACTTTGTATGTTTACACGGCACAGTACTATAACCGTCATCATTACTGTTGGGGATGCACCATGAATGGGTGAAAAGAAGTAGCAGAGAGAATGAGAAGAAAAGACGGTGGAAAAAGTTAAAACCACATAATAAACAACACATGCAAAAAAACAAAGATCAACACAGAATATTTATGAATATTATATTTTTTTTACAAAATACAGAGAAGATTGGGCATTATTGAAGAAACAAAAAGTGATTTTCTCAGATAAATGCAATAAAAATGTATCACGTATTAATGTATTTTTGGTGTGCAATAGGGTACATACACACTGTATATACACATACAAATCATATGGAGACAAAGAGCATAAATCTTAAAAAGGGCTTTTTAAAATATGCCCTGCTACTGTACTGTTGTAGCCATTTGTTTACTGGTACAAAGGAATCGTAAAATAGGACGAATACGAATATCATTCAATTTCGCTTAGGTTTCTACGAAAGAAACAAGGTTACCGTCGTTCTTGCCGGTGGCTACAAAGCAAATGGAAATGGACTCGTAAGACAACGGCGCCATTGTGTCTTCTTGCGTGTTTTACTCAGAAATCGCAAGTGTTTCTCAGCTTTCCTCCTCTCGATTTTCGTTAGAAGAAAATGCCTAATGTAAGACTGGCTATCAAAAATCTACTTTCTGTTATTTCCTCTGCGCATTATTACCTACCATGACATTTCTTTCTAAACTGTCGCGTGATTATTTGTATCATTGTAAATTGTAAATACACTTTTTGTCCGTAAATTATTAACATACCAAAGTTGTAGCATTGCTTTGTTTTCACTTGGTATCTTTTATTGGTAATTGGTAATACAAAATGCTTCGCCCGGCGCACGAAAATAAAACTGCTTATAAATCATGTAGGTAATAAGTTATACATGTTTTGTAGAAAAGCAAGCAAGATTTCTCGTTTAAAATGTTACTACGCACTTACCTAACAGCCATATAACTGTCTATTAATGCAATCAAATATTTTTTTCATTAACTGTTTGGACCAGTATACCTTTTTATTAGGTTAAAAGTACACACAAAATGAATCATGTAGGTTTCAAGAGGTAAAATGCTGTTTAGGATTTTATCGGTTTAACTATAAATACTTGAACAAAAGTTTACGTTTTTAAACGTCGAAACATCACACTTAGAAAAAAAGGCTATGCGACTGCAATACATAATAAGATATTTAGGCATTATTGTAGGTATTAAAACATCATAATGAAAATTACGTGAATGGGCAGCTTTTAACATTACAAGGGCCTTTGATCTTGTTTCAGAACGGTATTGGTGTCTGTATGTTTCGTCCGTCCGCCGTGACAGAAATTTGTTTAAAATGACAACGTATTTGTAAGATCTATACGAACCGATAGTTAACGCCTCGATTTCGAAGATGGAATAACTTACATGGGTGGGTCCGAGACATTAAATTTTATCATACCAGCCAGAGCAATGTTCGGTGCAAAGGTACCACTTGTAATTGGTAACATAATATTATGTATATGAATATGTACAGTTCCGCCACATCTGGTCCTATATATGGGCTTCAATTTAAAAAGCATTTTCTTCAACACGTTTAATCCTATTAGAAAAGACTTTTGGGTAATCGACTTACATTGACAAGGCATTATCATCATACATGAAACATCTATCGATCCTTCTTAACAACGTGTTCACGGTTTATTACCTTGGTAATGAGTACCTCTATTAGTTCATTTAACTTAGTAAATATGTTTGTAAGAGGTAGAAAGTATAAAAACCGGGAACCTTCGTTGGACCACCAGCAAATTATTAGTATGCATGTTACTAGCACACGTTACAATTTCAATGGCCGTTGAGTATAGAACCTTTAAAAAAGTAAACGCCAGCATTTGAATTTACACATTAGTCATTTTCCCTTCGGCCTGTTCAACCAGATAAGTTATTTTTGCTGACAGGATCCGTGGGTAAGTAAACTCGGAGTTGACATGGCGGCGATTGTGTTTGTTCATTTTTGCTAAAAAATATCGTTCCTAAAGAATGTAGTTGCTAATCAGGGAAGGACGTAAATATTTATGCATGGCAGACAATTTAGGGGAATATCAAACCTAACGTTTAGTGTAGTAAAATGCACTTCAAAATTATGCGATTATTCGATGTAAAAGTGTTTCTGGTGACCAAAAATTTCAGCGATGGCAATACCTATTCCTCTAACGAATTATTAAAACTGCTTTGTGAAGTGAGGGAGTGTACGTACATAAATCATAAGGGCGCATTGTATTTATTTACTGTCTGGGATTTTTATGGAACAATTAAGTTAGCCTATTGTACTCATTATTGTGTAACATGTACGCTTTCCTCGTTTATAGTTGTGTATAAATAATACTATACAGAAGAAATCGATGCAGTCGGAATGGTGTATGTTATACGTACATGATACACGATGGCAGATAAAACTCTAATTAACTATTTAGGTTGAGCGCAGATTTTTAAGTGTATGGAGGAAACCGTGCACATTGACAAAAAAGTTATGATGTGTGAAGTAAAAGTATAGAGATTTAAAAAAAATGATACCACCGACTCTGTTTAATCTAATGAATGGCCAAAATAATCACATGTTCTACAAGAACCCAGTTCCAATTTCAATTGGCATCCTCAATTCCTCATTATGTATTTCAATGAATATATTTTTGTTGGAAAAACTAGAAATGATAATTGAATTTATGAGCGACTTGAATAGAATACATATTATGCTTACTTTCTGGATACTATTATTGGGAAGGAGTGTTTTTAAAAATAAACAGGTTGTAGTGGTACGTGCAGTATAAATAAGGTCTACCAGCAAAAAAGCTTGTTAGGAAAACATTCTCCCTAATTAGTTACTTCAGCTACCTGAACCTGACTACCTCACAATCACTGCAACTGCCACCTGAAGCGTGATAGTAATGATGAATCAAGGAAAAAAGCATTTTAGTGATGAATGAATTGCTCTTTTCCATTCATTCAGATTCCTTTATTACGAAAAAAAAGATCTCCCGGGTTAATCCCAATTCAAAAGAAAATATTTATGCACATATAGCCTTCAATGAACAGGCGGGTCGCGTGAAATACATTAAAAAAAAGATTTTGTTAGAATTTTTTTCTTAGAACAATAACAAAATGAATGGTAAGTCAGTGAACTGATAAACTATCAAAATTTGTTTTAAAAAATGAACTTATCATTTTGCAATTTGTTGAGCGGTTTTACCTCCAAAGTGTTCGCATTGCCCTAGGTCATACAAAAAATAATTTTATACCTGAAATAAAGTATCAGAAAGCAACATTGTAGCATATGACATGACATAAGTAAACAACTTGAAACCGACACAGGTGACGAAAAAGCATTTGCAACAATTCAGTGCTCAGGTCATAATTATTTTCCTGATGTCGAAAAAAGATAAGGACAAGTTAGCAAATTTAAAATTATTTACGATGCGTCATGTTCGTATCTTTACAAAACTGTTTTGTCAATCAACTGACACAACTGCGGCATCAGAGAAAGGACACTTTTCTCGGAATGAACCAGGTAAAAACGGTGAACCTATACAGTTGACTGTACTTTAATTTACTGCCACCCTAAAGTACAAGATATTGGCGCAAGTGACCAGAGTATTGGAGAACGCAGTCGTTACTAAACTACAAACTGATTGCAAGCGAGTGTACATTGTACATGCTGCACAAAAGTATGGACATGGAAAAATGGAGATGTACAAGTCTGTTTGTAAAAAAACAAAATGAAAAAGTAAGAAAATTGTGATAAGTAAAAGTGATTTGAATTTGAAATGAATGGTTGAAGGAGATCGGTCTACCCTTCCTAATTATAGACTTTTCATTTGTTAGTATATTTTAGCTTGTAATTTTTGCTGCACCTGTGAGATCTTTCGATCTCTCTCTGTATATTATATATTTTGTTGGATTCTTTTTGATTTATCCCGTCCAAAAGAGAAAAAAAAATCAGATTATGCATATTAGCCTCAATATGTCTTCTAGAAACTACATCCCTCTTTCTGGTTGCATGCATTTACAAAGCATGCTAACTTTTGTAAGTGTATAAATGTAGAAAGCAAACAGCAGCATCTTATACAGCGTATTTGATTAATGAACTGATATCAACAACATCCACGTAAGCATACCTATTTTAGCCGACCTGTGTGTGTGGATTCTGATCCTGCCCTGCCTGGACTGCTTCATCATCATCATCACCATCAGAGCATATTACGATGACAATTACCCTAACAAATCCGACAAGAAGAGTTAGAGAATGAGATATTCCTTCGATACTTACTGGACGCGTAATACCAGTAGCAAATGGTAATTAGCATAGGGCACTAGTTGTGGTTCTTTAGTTACCTTCTGGTTGTTGTTATTGACAAGCTATAGCGCTCTTAATGCATCCCAAGCTGGGATGATGGGTGAGAATGATGCTGATACAAAATTGAAAGTAGAAAAAAATGATGCTGGGGTTTGAGTCGAGTAGTTGAAAGTATCGTGATGTGATGGTGGTGATGATGATATTATTGAAGAAGAAAAGGAAAAAGTGGTCGTACAAGGTGCGCAAAAACATTCAGTCGTAAGAATTAAGTACTTTTCAGATCATCGTTGTGTATCAATGTGTTTAGCAGAATCATCATCACAAGAAGAAAAAAATAAATGCTGCTGTAAAAAATTAAAGCCGCCTCCTCTGTGCACCTAGTTTTTTCCTTGAAATAATATTGGTTTGTAGTTACTAACAATTGGTTATCAATCCCCCTTCTTCTCTCTGATCCATTGAAAATTGGCAGTAAGATCTCCCAAAGATTTTAATCATTCAAGTAATTAAGCCATCTTTAATTAGTTTACTATTTATGATTACGAGCGGAGGATAGACTATCGAAAAGAGATGAGGCAGCAAATAAGGTAA
Source organism: Callyntrura guangdongensis (assembly GCA_027744295.1). Taxonomy (NCBI): domain Eukaryota; kingdom Metazoa; phylum Arthropoda; class Collembola; order Entomobryomorpha; family Paronellidae; genus Callyntrura; species Callyntrura guangdongensis. The sequence continues at coordinate 26,406 of JAHZNB010003731.1, forward strand.
TATAACCTCAGAATTTATAGGTATGATGACAGTTTTAATTTTTTAAAGAATCGCTACGTATTTCGCTAAATCATGCGCCTCCACCTCTAACTACTCCTACATCAATTTTGTCGTTCAATTAAAATGGTCGAGTAAAAAATATCGACCTGATTGCGTTAAGATACAAATTCTCAGTTTCGCTCATTTATTAAATGAGCAGGTATTTCAATACACCTAAATTTTTGGTATAAAATGGAAATACGCAAAATACAACATTACTATCAGGTCCACCGGAAGACACACGGGTTTATTTAAACAAGATCAATTTCAAAAGGATAATCTTTATACTTCATCATTTCAGTGTAGTGTAAAGATTCACATTAAATGCATGTAGCATTCATCTCCTTTTAGATACTACTCCCATACGCGTGCACCTAAAACTTAATACCGCCTCCCAGATAATGCCATTATCCGACGTATAAAAGCCTTCATCATCATACTAGTAGATACGCAGATTAAAGATTTTTGCGTCTTTAACCAGGCTGGGCATTTCGTGAACAGTCGTTCGCATCCGTCGATACATTAAATTATTACTACTATTGAAACCCAAGTGAAACACCTTCAAAAGTCATTAAGATAACGCTAACATACCAAACAGCAAAGTATGCAATATGTGAAGAAAAGATAGTTCACAACGTCCATTGCTTGGCTGCCCAGCCACCAGTCGTCGGAGCTGGAGAATCGGAAACAATGTTACTAGCAATCATGCGTATGGTGGTAGTGACTTGAATAAATTAAAAATTAATTAGATTTTTACTCAAATATCTAGCTCGAGTTCGAGTTTTACTCGCTGCTTTCTACGTTCTGCATAAATTAAGACAATCACTCTGAAAATCCAACTTAATTACTTATTCTAAGCAAATTTTTTTGTATTTTTCTGCAATACACGACGAATGGAAGATATCTAATTTTAAAGGTTGCGTAAAACGAATCAATGATTTTCATCGATGATATGCATATTATAATTATTACTGACTACGATGCACTCATTAATCCATAAAAGGAAATGATGTAAAAGTTTAAATACATACGTGCACGTCTAGTGATGATCTCTTACAGTTGAGTTAATATTTGAAAATATGAGTTGAGGATTTTTGAGTGAGTTACCCAATAACGCAAATGGCGAAGCCATTCAGATTGTAAGAGATAACTAATTTTATTTTATCTCTACCCTAAAAGGCTTATTGAATAATTGTGTGGAAATTTTTACGAATGCCCCGACTTGCATGTATCACGAAAGTGTATGGTGAAAAACTATGATCCTTCTGGCGAGACAATGCCCTAATCAGAGTCCGACAGCCCTTGAAATTCCAGATACGACGGAAAAGTTACGCCGTCGGGAATATTTTGCATTAGGAAACTCAAAATGTAATATCGATTTTATCAGGATAAATCAAAATGTATGCACCCGTGCATTTTGAAATATTGCAGGCTAGCCTTTTAACACAAGCGTTGGTGCATAATAACTACCTAAGTATTTTAAGATAATCCGCGTAATAAATTAAATTAGTATACTCATTAAGATTGAATTCAAGTCAACCTGTAGTGGCTGGCTGATTGATATATTTTACGTTTTCATGCATCTCATTAAATGCCAAAGTTACATGGTAGCTCCGTCAGTTAGTGTTCAGGTTGCGGATCCACTTCCCTACTTCCCAGACAAGCGGATTTGCTCCCTTTTAAGGTAATTTTTTTAAAAATTCGCTGATAAAATTAACTATCCCAGGAAAAAAATTACACGTTTTCATAAAAAATTAAGCATACAATTGTGCATATTTAATCCCTGCGTTGAAGATAAGTTGTCCTGGGACGAAGCGACTTCTTTCATATTAAAGGTATTTGTATGTATGTATGTAATATAGATATTAAAGGTATTTATTAACTATAGTCTATATCTACAAAAAACTAATGACTATTATACCATCCTGTGACCTTAATTAGATAAAACTAATTTTGTACTATTTTTAAAACAAAATTTAGCTCAAGTTTGATTGAATTTGAAGTATTTTGTGCATGTTTAAGAAATGTTTATTTATCGGAAGCTACACCTGTCGAATGAAGCGATTCCGCTTCTCTAATTCTTAATATTTAGGCTTGTATCCTAGGTAAGTCAATTCGTTTCCTGAACACTAACTGTCCGTAGAAAAAGTAATACAAAACGTACTAATGTATTGTAATACTCTTTACTTTTCTACATCGGTCTCCTGCTTGAAATACGGAAAAGAAATCTTTTCTGCGAGTGCATGATCAAACTGTGCTGATACTTATTTTGGTTTCTTAGTGTGCTATGGTGTGAATAAGAATTATTGTAACATCGTTCCCTTTCTTTCCCCTCGCTCTACACATTCACTACCACCACCAAGAAGACGCGCAAAATATATTGTTCCTGCAAAATCAAGATTTTAAGTTTTAAAAGCCCAGAGGAAGATTTATACAATAAAGAGAGGAATCTTTGAGAAGTACATTTTATACTGACTTCATTGCCACTTTACCACCACCGCATTTTGCAGCAGCATTCACTGATATAGCTCCCCTATCACTTCAACCTGTATATTTTCGAAGTTTGAAGAAGTGAAAACGTGTATGAATGCTTGAGTGTTTATTTTAAAAAAACAGTAAATAAAAAACCTTTACGCGAAAATAAAAGGAAGAGGCACTTCAGAAGAAAAGAAAAAAATTAGTTTGATACATTTTGTTTTTAATGCGTTTTGCGTACCTCTGTGTGTGAGTGTGAGCGAGTACAACAAGAGTGGTCAACCCACCGTATCGTAATAATAACAATAATATTATTTGATCTTTGATAACAATCTGTACTTGCGAGTGTTCCCATTCAGACGATTCACTAAAGCGATGCATATTTACTACTCCTACTGATGGACGTTTTGATTCAATACAAAAATTATTTATGTATTCCTTTTAAAATGCGCTTTTTAAAGCTACGAGAGTCAGGTAATGGAACACGGTTTCCTTGAAAAAACTTGCTAAATGTGTGAGTACTATGGGAATGGAAGGAGAAAAACTATGTTGTACCATTGCAAAATACCTACATAAATACTATAATCGCCAGTTTAGGTACATTGTAGGTACAAATCTGCTAAAAGTCTTACGGCTACTTACGTAAACGTTAGTATGTAGTGCGGGGTGTATTTGATGAAAAAAACAGACATTGTATTTCATTGTTGTCATTTATACACACTATTTGACTCCTCGTGGCAAACATTATCAAGTCTTTATAACTTTGCTTTGCGCGATGAGTGCATTTCACGCACTGACTCTGACTCCATAAAACACTCCCCTGCCGTAGGATGAATGAAACTGAACACAAGGGTGAGAGGTACAAGTCGTTGTTTGGATAAATACTAATTTAGAAGATTTTTTTTGCATGAATGCGACTTCCTCTTTAAAGTTCGATTCATGATAGCATCATGCTTTTAGAAATACGCAATTTTCGTCCGTTAATGGGCCTGTATTATAACATAACCATTCAACGGAGTAAGTAATGCTCGGAATGACTGCACTTAAAAACGTGACTATTTATTACTCGTACAAAAAGTAGCCTTTTGACTCTTTATTTAAATACCCGACCCTATCGAGTACAAACAATGTTGCTGTGTGAGAGGTCTGTAATATTAGAGAAGATAGTAATTATCTATATGTATTGCCCTGTTAGTTGCTGCTGTACTTACATACATAATCCCGATGTAACTCGTCTCGAATTTACCTTGTCTGTTTTCTAGTAAAAACTACAAAAGGGTATTTAAACTTTTAAATAGAAAAGTAAATACATACTTTTGTATTTTGTAATAAACGAAGATAAATACATAAAAGGCTAATGATGAAGTTTAAGGCTCCATTATCCACCAGATTACAGTCACTAGCATTTTTATGAGCACCCTCAGTATAATTTTCGAAGCATGCTTCTTGAGATTTTATGGCTTAATTGGTCTATTTTTAAGTTATTACCATATAAGTAGTAATTAGAGTACAATACGGGATGGTCTCTCTCACTAACATAAACTTCGATGCTTGCTTCTGCCTGCCAGACAACCTTACTCCTCCCCACCAGAGAGTAGATACTAGAATACAACTATAATTTGTGTTTGTACTATCGTTGCTTTAATTGACGATTGAGGTAGTCATCAGAAAAAAATCTTCACCTGCTTCCAAAGAAAGTAATCAGTTGTACAAAACTAAACTACAAAGGCTCTCTGAATCTTCTGAATCTTTTGTTGGTTTTATTGTAGAAGAATGCCCGTATAACCAGGATAATAATAAAACAAGGGATTACCTAAAAATCAAATAAACTTGTACGTGCCAGTCAACTTGGTTTGAACAATATCTTACCATCATCATCGACGTAAATTCCTAATTCACGTGCTATACACATTTTAAATAGATTATCAATTATGGTCGCGATACAAAAATGCATGTTTAGCTATATAAACAAACAGAGAAATAAAGATAGCGTAACATTAGCGGAGAGAGCGAAGGAGCGATGCTTTATGTCATATTCGAAAATTATTAGCTTGTTACACAGTAGCAGACCTTTACTTTTTTCTTTGAAATAGATTCCCCTCGGCTAATGTCTTAAATGGCAGGATTCCAACTGTCCAGATTATGGGAATAAAGTAAAAACAAGGATAAAAATACTTGTTTATATATTTAGACGCTTGTTTGTTGGCTAGATTTATGGCTATCTGTCTGTACCCATCAGTTTATTCACAATTTTTTACTGCTTGTTGGGTGTATTTACCTTGGTTGCCGTTGCACCATATACAATACACGGGAAGAATTGCTATGCTTTCATTGGTGTACACGATACTCGCTATACGTGAGGAGTTTATAGATCATTTTGTTTCGTTTTACATCTATCACTCATATGAAATCTAAAAATTAATTTGTGATTACCAGACAAAAACTCTCTTTCGCGTTAGTCATTTTTCCTGAGTCCGAGAGTTCGTTTTAATGGTATGACTTCATCAGGTTATCGCGTTTAACCGAAGCGGAGCGGTCATCAATTAATGGTATATTGTTCTTCCTGTACTACAGTACAACACAACACACAACAAAGGGGCACGTGCTCAAGTCATCAAGTATACATCCATGTACTTATTGGAAGATTTAAGACAAACATCTCCATGTAGGTATCAACTTTCTGGCAAAAAATGCAACCACTGCGTTTAATTGTCTTCATTAACTGTCTTTATCTTCCTCCAAAAATCTTCAATTACACGTAATACCTACCTACCTAGGAGCTGTAAGCAGGAAGAACGAGCCAATTTCTTGCGAAAAAGTTGTTTTTACTTTGCCCTGAATTGCATATTTTCTCTGAAATATTTCTGTAGTGGTGGTAACTGAAAAATAATTTGAAGCATTCCTATGGTCGCATGTGTATCAAATTTATTGGGTAAAGTATATTAATTACTCAGAAGAACACGGTTTAACTTTGAAATTTTCTGTTAACACTTCATCAATGTTTGCCATACAGATACGATATGTACACAAAAAGTTAATCTCGTTCCCGTGTTTTTATTGTTTATTGTTTACATAAATGTGCACATCTTCAAGTAATAAACTAATTTTTATTTGTAGATACAATTTACATATTGTATTTCCTCCCATATGGTGTTCGTAGTGTTTTCGGGGATACCTGATTGAACGTTTTTACCAGAGTTGCTTTAAATATGGTAAACAGGACAATTACTAAAGTATTTTTCAAAAAATCTTGGCAGTGAGATTAATTTCTCCTGACAACTTTCTTTCTACAGTCATTCATGATGTGAGTTCATAAGAAAGGTTTAATATATGCATTGTCAACTGTCGTGTTTAGCGATTAACTGGTGTATAGCAGCAGCAATAACTTGATCTACCAACCAACAGACAAAAGTCGCGAGGATACCCCAGTAATATATTACAAATCCATGTAGATAAGTAGGTACATTGACAAATAAACAAGACTAGTTTTTTTGACGAATGATCAATGAGATTGCATGTGAAAGATTAAGCTATATGTTTGAGCCCGAAATTCGAAAGTGACAGAATGACCATTTTAACAGGAACATGTGCTCTCATGTATAACTGTGCTGTACCTACTCGTTAGCACGATAATAATGGTACACTAACCAGACATCTTAAGTCGCGCTGAACATGCTGTATAATTCTTCGCTTCCGATTGCTCGATAATAGGCACAACCTCATTGTTTACGAGAAATAACCTTTATTGAACTCACACGCTTTGCCTATTTTACGAATGATTGATAAGTAAGAAATCTAACAGAAAGAGACGAATTCGAGCAAGTGTTACTGGTGATGCATGCTAAGAAGATGCCTGTATAAGATTATTACATACCTCCTGCAAGCATTGTACTAAGATATGTTGTAACCGCGTTTGTCTGTCTGTCGGTGTATCCTATCCAGAATCCAGGCCACCACACTAGTTAATCGATTTTGCTAAAAATTTATGAACATTGATTCCCTCTGTGCCTGTTCATAAGTTCTATGTTCGAATCCTTCTCATATCGAGCGAAATCGTTAACGCCCATTGAGACGGACGGAAGAAAAGCCTTCAACACTATCCTCTCTTACATCATTGGTAATTGGTATGATAACTTAATTTCAAATAATTTGCTTATTAAGCTGAGCAAGTTCTACTAATACTAATGTGCGCAAAGTCATAATGTTCATCGGTGTGTACAGAGGAAGGAAAAGCCTTATCTAAACTATTATGTTATGTATATATTGACTGACGATGAGTGATACACCTCTTTAAAAAATAGTTTATCGAGCTAGAATTAGAATATATGTTTATATGCCAGATAAAAATGTCCCCAAGAAGAAATGATCAATAAACGCATTTTGACTATCATTCCACATGATGGGATTTTTCATTTAAAAGCATTTACTAATTTGAGCAAGAATTCACTGTGCTCTCTCAGCTACGTCATTATTACCGCATTCACAGTTATGTAGTTATTGTTTATCACTTACTATTATTGTTTCAGTAAATCGACAAATGCTAGCTTACAAGCCTTGCTATGACCAATTCACAGAACAAAAAAGTAACAGAAACTCTATACGCACTTGTGAATCCATCACGAATAAATATTAGTCCATTCATTTATGTTACGTGATTAAAATTATTATGCCATGGATTTCTCCATATATGTCATGGCTTCTTCTACGATCGGTTTTCAAACAATTAAACCATATTATACATTGTAGACAAAGACAAAGACAAATGTTTGCATACAATGATGGCAGATTATTCCATATTTTCTTTCTTCTGCGTCTCCAATTACGTTGCCCATTAGAAAATTTCAGGTAAAAAATTAGGTAGTTAGAAAATTCTATCTTATTCTTACCTAATTTGTGAAAAACAATATTATATTGTATTTTAATTTTAATAAATACGTAATCGAACCATCAAACTGAATCCCTTTCTTACGTAGTTTTTTAAGTTAATTTAAATGTATACGAGCATCTTGGTCAACACGGCCCGGGCTTATTAAAACCGTTTTTGATTAATGATTTCCCAATTGTATGTACAAATACACTCATAAAGTGTCTATTTATAAATATACACTCGACTTTTGTGCCATTCATGTAAAAATCCCATACACTAACTGGCTTTAACATTCATGCTTTACCTCTCTGTAAAAGTTGTTCGGGCATACTTTTAAACATATCCTATTATCATACAGGCTCGTTTTCAAATGAGAGTAGTATCATTTCATTTTTAAACAGTACACAAAAACGTTGGTAAGCAGATATATTTATTTCAACTTGTCCTGTTTTCTTCCTTCGTTACATCGTGGGATGTTGTTGAATTGGGCGTGTATGTACAGTGATATCTTGGTTTTATCGTTTAAACCTAGCAATGTGAGGCAGTGCATTTTTGTGTTTTTTATCCAACCATGGAATGACTTGATAGCGTGGTAGGTGTACACAACAATGGCACAAATTGTATGACCACACCGCTAACATCGTGTTCTGCTGTAATGTTACTTTCACCCTTAAAGCCTGCATTAATATCTCAATACAATGTTATAATTAATATTTTTCGACATGGCGTAGAAACGAGAAAAAAATCCGGTATTTTTACGGTGCTATAAGCCTTCTTCCTTAATTATCTTGCGAGAATTGCGTAATACAGGCTGATCGGCTCTACAGCCAGCCATATCCTAACCCTTCAAATTTTTCACTAATCCTATACATTTGTATCTACTTGGTAAAATCTCTAGTGATAAATCAAATGGGCTCTCCAAATTCTTTTCACAGAAAACATTATAGAAACGGGTGTTTTGGTTGTTTGTCTGCACGATGAGTTTCGTATTTACGTAACACGACAAAAACTTACTGTTGACAACTGTTGTTGGAAGTATGGTACTATACACAATACACGCTGCTGTGACTTGACTTGTGATGTGACTAGAGTTCCAACTCCGAATGACTCTATGAATATTAAAAATGCTACTTAGTATTACATCGGGCTAGCTAATTCTAGATCTGCGGTGGGTGCATTTTTTGTTTTTGTCATTCTTATCTTAAAATCGTAGGTACAAAGTTATAATGATAAAGTAGTGGAATAAAACCACTGTAACCGCTCATTGTCCCTTTTCTAACCCAGAAACCGAAACGATTTTGCCGGATTTGTTCTACTGAGAAATTTCCTCATTTTTAAATGTGGTCTATTAGTATTGCTTTTATTAAATATTTATCAATTCATTTTCATGTAGCACATTACATGACCACCTTAAATGTGAACGTGACATAAACCCAGCTAGCTAACACAGCTAAGTTACGAAGTCATCACTTGATATGTGACCATTTTATCAACAAAAGAAACCACCTACCTCATCTTTCCAACATCTTCTCTAACTCCACAGGGAATGTATTTAGGGGAGGAGTAATTCATTGGCGCAAACAGAACTTTAAACTTCCCAATGGGTTCTGAGTTACCACTGAAGGATTATCTTTGAAGCCATCTGGGCACGCCATGGCGTCACTAAGAAATTTCAAAATCACTACCGATGTAGCTTCAAGGAATCGATTGGTGAAAACAAAAATTTAAAATTCCTATTGGTTGCGGAGAGCCATTGTTGTGCCATGATTGTGTACAACTACCACGCTATCACGCATTACCATAAAACGAAGGAGGGGGCAAACAATTTTGAAAGTTTGACAACTTCTGAGGGTATAAGTGGTCAACCAATCTAGGTCAAACTTCGCCATAACTATCTATCAGCTATCGGTATTTTAACTTTCAGCTAGGGATGTCATTTAAAAATTTAAAGCGACCCCCTGTCAAACGCCTATCTCTGAACCCTTCCAAACTAATACATTCTAATAATTTAAGTCTAGACTGGACATTTAGGGTGGAATCGTGTAACTTTTAATCCTGGCTTAAGTCGAGTTTAAGACCAATTTTAGCAGTCGTAAACCTGGCTCAAGCCAAGATTAAAGTTACACGGGTATTGTTTTGAGAGTAACTGATAAAAATAGTGGGTTGCATCTACCAGTCACATGACCGTAAGTACATTTCAATCTACTTTTTCATCATCACCCTTCTCCAATTCATATTGAGCTGCTTACATAAATATACAACATCATGGTATCAAACTGTAGAAAATTTATTGCACTGTGACTCTGTGAGTACGTACGTATTATTTTCTCAGGTCGCCCCTATAACTTAATAATGCCATTTTAGACACATTGGTAATCTCTGTTAGCTCCGTTTCAAACTGTACATCAAAGAACACATCGCCTTTTCAAACAATTCAGAAAACAACACAACTGTTTTTCCGAGCTTTGCATACAAAACAAAGATTACGGCGCATTTTACAATGTTAACCACGACATATGATGCACACATATGTTTAGCGTTTGACTTGACAAAGCAGTTATATTATCAAAAGGATAACGAATTTGGTTGGTAAAATAAATAAAAACAATTGTTAAAATAAAATAAAATAATTTGATCTACTTAATTAATAATATTTACAAGCATATTTATGCGAAACACGGCTTAAAATCTTGCGTTGCAAGTGACTGTCTCTGTTTATGTGTGAATATTTTTGATGTGACGAAACAATAAATCAGTATCAACAAATCACTAATAATAGTATTTACCGTCAAAGTCGTACAAACGTATTCGGGCTACGATGAAATGATAATTAAATACAATTGCGCCAAATTTGGAATTGGTGTAGTACATAAAACATTTTTATTTTCGTTTAATTAAGTAGTGTTTGTCAAAGTATTCACGTGAACAACGATATGGCACTGTTGGTTACTTGCACTAAATAAAAAATTAACGCAATGGCAAAAGTCCCTGCAGATCGGAATTGGAAATTCTAAGCATAAATTACTGTTAGGCCACCCTTTTCACTACATGTAATATTTATGCATGAAATCACATTATGCCAATTTTTTTAAAAATATACCAACCCTAATATACATTGTGCTACCCATTTGCCTGTACACAACCAAGTCTATGCTTTTTCGTTGTGCTTTTTGCTTTTCTGAGTTTTTAAAGGTAAAATCCGAATGTACTTCGATTTTCTGCTCGGTTAAAATATATATAGTGTATATAGCTAACGCAATAATGCATTCCCATATATGTTTCCTTTGTTTAACCACTACGGTTCTTATCTTATTAATGAGCGTTATTTTTTTTTTTTTTAAATCCGTATTCTTAGTCATCTTCATCGTAATTTATGATAGGAAAATTTGTTTATTTTCAAGTTCTGATATAACGTTCAGACTATATACTGATATACTGTGTAATTAAGATTATTATATCAAATCTCAAGATTTTTAAATCTTGAGCACTAGGATAGAATGTCTGCACATGTTTTCTGTATTTTAATGAATTTATACTTATTGTTAATACGTTATCAATTTCTTACATATTTTTCGTCATATACCTATGCTTACCTAATTGTTCAATGTTTATGTTCAATAGATGTACACTAATGAAATAGTGAACATGTACTTACTGCAGAGAGTATCATTTTATAAATACTGAAGCAGTTATAGTTGGCCATTTACAAACAATTTTAGGTAAAAAGCCTGGTAAGAATACCATTAGTGAAACTTGACAAATAAAACCTAAAAATATTAACATATGAAAAGTTTTTTTTAAATTTAAACTTGCACTCAGAAAGTTTGTTTTAACGGTATAAAGTAACTGTGGGTAGAAGGTCATATAGATAGATGAAAGTTTTAATATGGTGCAATTAAATTTTTGGTTTCACATTTTAATGACAAAAAAGTTCCCTGGATTCCGTAAATTTTATTTAACTGACAAGTAAGTAAATCTTGGTGGTCACTTAGTAACGCTTGAACGCTTGAGGGAAGGTCGCTAACGCCGAAACCCACTAATCGTATGCTGAAGCTGTTTGCGTCCAAAATTGAAGCTAATATCGACGACGTACACGCTCAAATCAAAGCTCAACACATTGTAATTGTATTGATAGTACGGCAACAGTGCGTAGTCAAGGTAAAATATATTTATGTATCCATTTCCATTTTTCTGTCTACATTAAATAATTAAATCTTTATAAATTACATTATAACAATATCTCAGTGCGTGTGTAAAATTTCTTGCAACATTTAACCTAAATGCATGTTAATTTGTCCCGCAGCGAATTATCTGGGGCTGCTGATTATTTAGGCACATGTTATGTGACTATATAATTTTCCTCCATCGTGTCCGGCCGTTCGCGCGATAACTTTTGAAGGGAAAGGAATTTTGAAATTCTGTTTTCGCCAATCGATAGATATGGCCAATAGCTCGGTCAAGTTCGAAGATGGGCATTTTGGGTGAACCCCTTGGGGGTCAAATGGGGGGTCAAACCTTAAAACTATATTGCCTGACTTTAACGCCAATACTACACTACATTACACTACACTACATGTGCCTACACTACAGTTTACAAGTTTATTTTCCTGACAGATACATTTTATCGCATAAATGAGTATCATTGTGTCAATAAATAGTTACAAAATTTACAATGAATTGCCAATTACTTGCCTAAAAACATGCAATATTAAGGAAAAGCTATTTGGGCAGGACAATAAATGTACAAGTAAATGTAAAATCTCGAAGTTGTTGGTCTAAGCCTAATAACTTGTATAAGACAAGCCTACAGGGTACATAATGTAACTGAAAACTCTACCTTGATTAGGTGACATGAATAGGTTAATCGTTTCTAAGACATAAACTAACAACTTCATCAAGTAAACACAATCATTCTCTTACTTGTGAGTAATCTAACTACCCGTGTTTGTAATACTCACTCAGCGCAGTACCAACAGGTTGGCGATTTTAATTTATTTCAAATGTGTAATGAGTCATTACTAATGACGAACGATAAATAAAAGGGAAAATTTCACCCGTACTTGAAAAACCGATAAATTACCTCTTTGATTATGATCATTTAATCCTACGGAAATAAACGTCGATCAGTCGTCCCTGATTTAAACATTTATCACAATTTATCGTTTTTCACGGGACGGTTAATTGAATGCCTAAATAAAATCGTGGATGGTTTGCTAGTAATTCTTTAATTAACATTTTAAAAAACGTTTGTTCATACCTAATAGAAACAAAATATCCAGCAACGTACATAAATCACCGTTGAGAACATTAAAGTGAAGATGCTTAAAAGCGCAATTATTATATTCCTTATTATTTTTTACATTCGCTAACTTCTCTAAATTCGCTAATAATTCACACTCAACAGCAAAATATCTAAAGATTCTGCAACAATTTTGCGGTTTTCGCTGATACTGTTATAATAATTGGAAAACTTTGCTGTGAAGACAATGATAATTGCAATATCATAGACCAAAAATTGCAACAATGTTGCCGGATGATACTAATTATTATAGAGTAAACCAAACATCCTTCTTTCAATTTACTATTACTACTGGTCTGGCACTATAATTACTAATGATACAAATTCACTAATTACTTTGAACAATCGCAACTTTGTTTGATAAACGCACAGGCCATTTGATTTATTAATTTTCTTCAAGTCCTATTTAGTTCTGTAAAACTAAAAAAAGTTTTTTTTTATACGGGTCATTATCGTCTCGATTGCTTCTATACTGTACGTGATATTATATATAACTATAACCTAATACGATTCTATCAGCAATATTGCAATATAGTGTTATTCCTATCAATTTGTTCATCTTCGAGGAGTCGGATTCACAGTAGCAATCATAATAATTAAGGCTCAACATAACCAAAAGGAAGTCAATTACTAGTTTTGGATGGAACTTTATTTTTATCTAGCTCAACTCTTTTTGCAATATTGTGAGTCAATGCAGAAATGAAAATGTGGAGGTTTTTACTACAAAAATATCACACACATGGCATGATCATGATCTAAGCACAAGTGTACGGACGTGATGATGATACATCTGTGCGGAAGACCCTGTTTTATGGGGAATAGGTATACGAATGCTTATTCTGTATTCGTCTCTCGAACTGAAATTATTTAACATGCCACGCCGTATATATTGTTTGTTAAAACAAACCAGAAGAGGAAGCAACCGACTTAAATCATATTTTAGAGCGACACTGATGAATAGTCAGCCATCATTCTTGTAATGTATTGTTATAATGCGTTGCGGTATGCTCATTCCTTGCACATTATGTGCTTCCCCATTACGTGCCGTAAAATGTTGTAGTTGTGCTCATTACGTATACGGTTTCCAAAGTAATGCTCTTCAACGCTCAGGGTTCACTTGAGTAATAAAAATCGTTTATAAGGTGCACTCATTTCGGTAAAACCTCCAAACTTTCCAGTGAACTACAAAATAATGGGCATCACGGTGTGACGAAATTGAGCATAAAAATAAAAAGGTCACAAGCGTTCACCCAACTTCGTTGTTGCACACAGAAGTAGCTTGGGCGTTAAAGAACGCACACCAAAATACCACAGAACAAAAGAAAAAATACGACATATACTGGAATGGATCACCATTCTGAAATTGATCACATCGACAAGAAAATGTCACCAAAAGTCGCTTCCTGTAAAAACGTTGTAGGTATTATAATTATGACAAGAATTCTATTTAACCAACTTGATGATACGCCTGCCGCATAATAGTGTTTTCAAGCATTTTTTGCTTGCCAGCCTGGTTGTCTCTAATTTTGTGAGGGATAGCTTGACTCACAGCTCGACTGAGCTTTTTCTCCACTCAAAATTAAAACAGTTGATAGGGCGAAGAGAGAAATTCTCCGTGAATGTATCGCGGAGCAGGGTCGCTGACTCAGTGCTATTTTTGAAGGACGAAAAAAGCACAGAAACCAATATCTAAAAACGGCTGTTCCACAGTTAATGAGTATTTGTGCATACTATAGAGCGATTGAACAAGTGCTGTATTCCCAACATCCCAACGATTGACTGACTGTAGTAGTAGGCATTTAGGAAAGATTTTTTAAACATTTACTTTTTCACTTTAGGAACACAATATATCAAATACGAAGATGATGTGAATTGAACACGTTTTACATAATATATTTTACAAATCTATGTAGGTATATAACATTATGTAGAAGTATTTATTTCGCGGAGCGTACTACTACCATATTGCATTACCAACAGCACTCCGAACGGCGCAGTTTTAAATTTCCACATTATATAACCCGACAAAGTAATGACGACGACGTTAGAAGTAGTATAGTATAATGTGCCTATCTAGTGAATGCAGTGTCGTATGTGTGCGCAACCATAATTACACCGTTTTGTGTTTTTCCGTATTACAAGTTTACAAGTGGAATTGCACACGCGCCTGTAAATTCAAAATTCAAACACACACAAACACAGTTGCACCGCATTTTTGTAGGTGTTTGCATTTAGAAAAGAGTGATTACCTTGCCTTGTCTTTCTCGAAAGTTTGTATGAATACGGGAAGTTTGAGATACACACACGTTTTCTACCTCGAGAGAGTGTGTGAGTGTATGCATGCAGTCAGGAGTCAGGACGGTTGCAGCACTCCTACACGGGGAAGACACAGGGAAAACGTTACACTGTGTTTTTCATGAAAATTTCGAATGGCACACTCGCTCTAACCGGCGACGCATGCACATGTAGAAAAATGAAGGACAATTTTTTATTTCTCCTATGGTTATTCAATGTGTGACAGTATGGCAGATATGTGTGTAAGTGAAAATTAAATGAAAAAGACGGTAGCAATAGAAATCATTTTTAAAGTGAAAATTCATTTGCTACCGCCTGAGTAGCGTCAGCAGGTGAAATGCGAATTTGATTGCAAGTATTATTGTATTTAATAGTACATGTATTTTTGGTATAGATCAACTTAAATTTCAAATGTAGTCACGACCTTTAAACATTAAAGTAAGGAAATGGTGCAGTAAAGGAAGTAGAAATGATTTTTAACAATAACACGAAACTGCTGTGTCATATGAATATGAACCGAATTCCTACAGGAAGTGATGAATGGGGACAATTTTGTACCATGCTTTATTTATGATCTGAAACCAAAGCAGTAAACGAAAGTACAGGGCAAAGATTATGCATAAACACCGTCATAAAAATAAATATACAACCGAGCGACGGAGCTATAGCTATTGCCATTTTATGTCGTATTGCGTATGCCGTCGTGAAACAAAAAGAACTGAATCAGTCACAAAAAAGATGATGGGGAGATGGGGCTAGAGAATGTTCATACTGGTCTTATTTTAGCAAGTGCTTCGTTGCGTTGTCCTCTTCCTTGTGTTCCCTTTCTTCATTTTCCTGCTTCACTTTTTAACGCTTCCCGAGTTGACTTTGTTTAATGCAAAATAGGTGGTAGTGGTTCTGTTTGTACAATGTGCATGCTTCATCGTTTGCATCATATGAGGAGGATAATTCTGTAAAGAATACACAGGAGGTGGTGAGCACCCGGTTATTCGAGCAGAAAGGAAGTAGGCATGCGTTTAAAGCAAAAACTCAAGGGAGCGAACGAAGAAAAAACTTTAGAACTAATCGGAGGCGGTTGGAAAACTGAAAGAAATAGTGATGCTCCACTACACTTTGTAGTGTAAGCGTGTATAATGCTAATACACAATATTTATCAAATAAGAGATGAAAATGTAAATCCTTTTATCAATTGTTTTTATATTCCCGTCCACCAAGTAAATCTGGTTGTAAGGTAGAAACTAATTAATTTAATTGTAATCTAGCGGTCTCCTACAAAGGGAACGATTACAATACAGATATGCCATCAGTCATCATTACTCATCATCATCAGAACAGGTTAATATTGTGCCGGCAAGATAGTTGAATCATTTCATATTGACACCAAAGCTAAAATTCAGAATTTTCCGTGGATAGTGGTATACCCATGCAACTGCATCCAGAATAGGATGGCAGGCACTTTTGTTATTTCAACGATTCTTAAGGATTTATTTATTTAACATGATGTGTTAATGATGCATGTGATCGAGAAAATTATGAATTCATTTTAAACAACCTCGTTTGAATTCTTTTCATCAGCTTCTGCACCTTCACTACATTGGTTTACCATAATTTAATTTCCATTTACCTATTATAAGTACGAATCTGCTTGATTCTCATTTCCTATTCCATGTATCACATCTTCTCGAACATGCGCTTTTTCCTTAAGAAAACCGTGCAAGTAAAATACTGTAATGAAAATATCTGCTCTATATGTGCAACATATTATTCAGAAAGACATCCGTATTTCTTGGAAATGGAATATACTCTCAAAGGATTGAGAGAGTATGTATCTTTCATATGATGCAAAATGATTTCAAAATGTAGACTTTCAGAATGCTCTTTTTGTGGTGTGTTGCCTGTCATTTTATCTTGGAATGGTGTTTTCCTCTTCTACCAAAGATCTAAATTAAGTCGCATATGCATAATATCGGCTTTACTTACACATAACCCATCGTAGCTATATATACTACTCGTACAGATAGGTTAGGAATACTTAAACCCATTATTATTATTTATTCCTAATAGTAATCTTCTATGTGCCTACATAAAATGGGCAAATAAAATGTCATATACATTGTTGCTACAAACGCATAACATAACAACACAAATAAACCCGATGTTTCGGTCGGGGAGTGCAGCAGCAGCATGCCTGCTGCTTGTGCCTCCGGTTCTGAACTTCTAACGGTAGCAACAGCAGCATCGTTTTCTTCACTCATCTTCATAAAATGACTACATGATTTAGAGTGAACAACTGATGCCTCATTTTTTCACGTTAGTACAGAACGTATGATACTATTCACACAGTCTGTTAAAACTACGATTATTACCAAAACATATTATAAGGTATGTTCACTTCCATAACATAAAGTTGTGTATGCAAACATAAGCGGAGATAAAAAAAAGTCAATAACAACACTGCCGGTAAATGTCTTTAGATATGCAACCCTTATCCCCATTTTAATCTTTTAAAAACCACTTAAAATGGAAAGGGTTTAGCTAGGAAAAGTTCAAATAAGAGAAGCCGAGAGGTAAGCCCTTGATGACATTAGCAAAATATTCTATACGGCTATTCAAAATAGTTGTTTTACTTAAGTGGCATTTAAAAGGAACATAAAAGTAGTGGAGCTCTCTACAGTATGTTTTACATGCGGAAAAAAAGAGATCGCTTTGGTGACTGCAGGACAGTAATAAATTTTCGCTTTTAAGCAGCTATGTATTTATGTACGCATATCGACAAAGTCCCTAATTCAACGTTTTAAAA
This sequence comes from Callyntrura guangdongensis, assembly GCA_027744295.1. NCBI lineage: Eukaryota > Metazoa > Arthropoda > Collembola > Entomobryomorpha > Paronellidae > Callyntrura > Callyntrura guangdongensis. The sequence goes on from JAHZNB010003731.1 coordinate 44,184, forward strand.
AGTTTGCCGTGCTTGACTTTTCTGTGACGAACATGTAGCTTCACGGAGTAAAATTAAAGAAATACTTGTCAAGATCATACGTGAACCGTAAAAATTCACGGCTATGAAGGACGAGAGAACAAGAAAACTCTGGAAATTTTGAATAATTCACATGAAATTTATTCACATTTTCACCTAATGTCTGGAGTTGTCGCATTTTACATTTATGAAGACGGGTCTGTTTCACAGGCGTAATAGAGAAACAACTTTGGCTAAACTGTAATGGTAAAATATGATGCTGATGAAGATGAGTTAACTGACGATAGTTTAGGCCATAATTCAAATATCAATATTTTCTTCTACAAATTCATTGAAATAAAGGGTATTAAAATGTTGAGATATTGAGTCATAAATTTAAGTACGCGTATTCTTTCGGGAGGCTTCGCATTGACATTTATTACGACTGTGTAGAATAGAGTTGCTTGCCAAAGCAATGATGGGGTAGCTAGAGAGGCAGCATATTTACCATTACCTACCTATACTGAAACACACCCTTTACTTCTTGCGTGCTCACTCACACACACGACGAGAAAAATTAGTTTGTCGCTGAAAGTTTGTAAAGCATCAAGTATAAACCTACTATAATTGCAGCAGTAGAGACGCAGATGAAAAGCATTGTATTGAGACAAACCGATTGAATTGATAAAGACCTGATATTTTGGCTTTTCATTTGACCTAGTATCGCTCAACAAAATTTGAGCTAATTTGCATTAAATTTTGACCCCCCACATCACCCCCTAGGGGTTGACCAACTTTGCTGAACTTCCATCCCAGAGAGGCCACTACCCTATAAGGTACATGTGTGCCAAATTTGAGTCAATTCGGCTTAAACGTCTGGCCAGGGGAGTGTTGACAGACGGACGGACACAGACAAACACGCTAAAATTATTACTTAGATGAAAAGTTTTTCATGTGTGTAATAAAGCACATCGCTACAATATGAGTATTCTTCCACACCTGTACTATACTCCCAAGTACCTATATGTAGTTGTTGCATTTGTACATTTGCAAATAAATTATTTACTTATTTATTTAAATATGTTCATGCATTATTACAGAAAAACTGGACATTTTCTATGCGGCTACGGACAGGTAACTCAAAGACACAAATTCAAGGGAGGGATTATGCTGGATTTCTATATAAACTGACTTGACTCTGTTACAAACTGTCGTAGGAAAACGGTCTTGTGCATATTTTTAACAAATGCTACGTTCACTGCTGACAGAAAGTTATTGATGTAGTAATCATCACCCATGAAATCATTTAGTGTTTAGAAAATTGAAGAAAAAGTAACAAGGTGCTTGAAGCGTTCATTAGTGTAACTTACCTTTAGTCTTGGCCGTTGAGTCTAGTACCACTATCCCAACAAGGAGCTGACGAAACCATAATTAAGTCGTTGATATAAAAATGTAATATACTTTAAACTGTTGCTCAGAGTCGTAATAAAATGAATTAATGTCTTCTTTTTGAAAATAGGTTATTTAGTCACAAGAAGGTAGGTCATATAATGGAGAGGAATTCACTAAAAGTATATATGTGGCACTTGTTAAAAC